>LUCH01007590.1:11767-24796 GCA_013368495.1 Paragonimus heterotremus | reverse complement strand
CAATTAACGAGCAAATAAAACAAACACGATATGAGTTCATGACGCAGAATTCGTCGATTTCAATTTCTGCAATAGAAATCGCGCTACCAAAGCCGGGGTTTGCTGGAAAATATTTTTCCAAACGGCGAAAGTTGAGGAAATTACGTTCTGCAACCAGCATGCGTGGACACTGACCGTTACAGTTTAGACAAGCGGCTGATTGCTTCACACATTTCATTGCTTGAGAGGTGGTGCCGTAGAATCCTCAACCAAGATCTTGTTTCGGATTCGGTGATCATTATTTCTCTACGCTTTGCTTGTCTGCAGCTCGTTCGTAACACAATCGTTGATTCTGGCCAGAAACAATGAAACTCATGTTTGGTTCACTACGGTTGAAATTAAGGGTGCGACTGCAGAACAACCGCCTGGAGATCCGGAACATCGATCCTCCATACTTCGTACAGCAATGCCATAGCCAGGTCACCCTTCCACGATCGGTGGTGTGCACAAAGTCAGTCTCAACTTCTGTCATATCTAAACCTCACTGGTCAAACTATTGCACTGTAGGTCCTACGTACAAGCTCACATAAACTGATTACATTATTACTGGCTGAACGTATCTCACATTGCTGCACATAACCCACTGTGCATTGACACTATGACCTCTCACTCGAACTCGCCTTTTGCTCGTTTCGCGCCACCTCATTGGACTGTTTACACTGCCACAGTATTGCTTGATATTTGCCGACGGTTATATTCCGTGCTCAAAGTTCGTTCGGTTGTAAATTGTTTAATTTGTTAACGGTTGCTTATTTGTTTACCTGGCCAGTTTTTTTTTCGAGTAAACCTTCGACACCCTACCTTTTTATGTCCAGAATCAACAGGCTCACAGCTTCCCAGATAGAACACGTATAGCCGTAAATCCTGACAGATTCCACAGCCATATTTGAAAGACTTGGTAGACAATAGGCCTAGGGGGTTAGCAACCTGCTCGGGGCCTTCAAATAAAAGAAGACGAGAGATTCCACCAGTTTCAAGGGAGCTTCATTCGAGGTCACGCTGCCCGGCTAGTACAGGCAAAGGAAGCGTGTCTACCATGGAAGAGCTACGATTGGAAATGTATGTGATGCTAGCAGAGGTTATGTGAAGCTCCAACCTTGGTGGTCAACCAGCACATTAGCAGATTCAGTGTGAGCAATAGTAAGTCCTGACGCACACATTGTCCGATAAGCATCCGTCTCCCCTTTGTGAATGGAAGACATCAAACACAATAGTCTTTCAGGATTGGATATAAGTCGACCTGTGGGCCGTCTGTAAAAGTAGAAGCGGTCTTCCCGAATGAAAGTCATGCAACGATTTCATATGCGAGCGCAGGACCTTACATCGAATTCAATCTTGAATATCTTGAAGGCCACCCAAGTCTTCCGATTAATACTGGTCACTTTGATTCTGCAGTAGCAAAGATGACAGAGAGCTCATCGGGGTCTTTCCGTAGGTGAGAGTGGGCTAATTTCGGCAGCTATGTTGAGGACGTTATGCATAGATTGTTAATGAAGCGGGATGATACAGAGCTTTCCCAAGTCAAGGACAAGAGATAAGATCCTAGACACTCAGCAGTCATCTACCTAAAGTTTCTGCACTGGCGTTTACTGGGAGAACAAGTTCATTGTTGCATCTAAAGCAAACTTGATGGCAGTATGGTCACCTAAGGAGTCTAACATTTCGTTGTCATCGAACAACATTTCTTCGGCGATAATAAAGTAATCTAGCCAAGAGAAGGCTTGACCGGCAGGACACCGCGTATCCTCACAAAGACGTTAGCCAGAAGCAATGGTTTAAAGCCCGCCAACACGAGGCCAGGAATGTCCTAATGGATCCATTCTGTTTAATCCGGTGATGATAAGGTTGTCTCAAAGAAGAAGACGATCTAACTGGCTGTGTTTTCCTCTGAACTCAGAGGATGACAGTGACAAAAATCTATTCCGATCACCGCCTAACCAACCACCGGCGCAATGGACAACCTAGCAAAAGACTAACCATCATGGCTTTAGAATACCACATAGTAATTATACAAAAAGTTGACATTTTTCTGTTGTACGTTGAACCGGTCAGATTACAGCTTGTGACACTGCATTGCCATCGATATCCATTAGTGTCAGACTCTCTGTTCTTTAATACGGATGCACAGTCATAAGTCAGTGTTCTCCCCCAATGACTAACAGCTGCTTACTGCAACTCTTTCGGAGTCTTCCCTTTATTATTTACGCGTCACGAAATGGAATTGTGGGCAAACGAGCAACCAAACCATTTGCGGTATGCGTTCACACTAGTGGCTGCACCTCTGGAATGATTTTTACCATGAACATCATGAGGGACGAACACATGCGGGATGTGATGGGAATCTTGTATTTGGTGTGTTTGGGGTAAATGGTAATCATCGTCTTTGATTTCGTTGAGTGTCATGTCGATCGGAATATTTTCCTGCACCGCTTTGTGAACATCTAGTAGCGACTGGCTGATAAATGCGCCTCCCAGCGATAGGCAGGCAGCTTGGGTCAGTCTGTTTCCGTATACTGTTTCGCATGAACGCCATGCAGCCACAGTGTAGTTGGATACAATGCAGTATAGTAATCTGAATTATCCCCTGAAGATTCTCGGTAATAAAGTGGAACATGTTCCATGTACACCAAATGTGGAAACAGCCGTATGATAATGCCACCTCCACCTATTTATAGGTATAACATTTCATAGACCATTGTCTAACTGAAATCCTGTAAAAATAGGAGAAATACTATAAATGTCGCACGGAGAGGGAAGTTGGAAACGTTGTCACACATATTTCACTGTCAAATATATTAGTATTCATGTTGGACTACAGTGTCCACGTTGCATGGCCGTATGGTTCCATTTTGACAGTATGTTCAGAACGCCGCAATATTAAGCACTTTCAGGTTATGGGATGACGAACTGCATCTTGAAAATGGCAATGAACACACTTACAAGACCTGAAAGACTGGGCCGACGCCAATAATGAATTTTCTCAAAAAATGTTGGAGAATATTTTTATCACCAAGCTAGTGCTTTTAACACCTACTTCTCTCTCACCAACGCTGCTTATTCACGGTTGGTGAAGCGTAGGCACTTTGATTCTAGCCGAGAACTACAAAGTGTATTTAAAAAACAGGGATTCGCGCCAAAATGACAAATTTATCTTTGAGACGACCTTCGCGCCCACTCTCTGCGAAGGTAATTATCACCGAGCTCTTGACTGACTTAAGGGAGTCGAAGTCTCGTTACTTATAACTGTTGGTATGGGACACTCAGAAACGTGACAACTGAAGCACACGTACTTCTCTAGTTCGAGGATCACGGGCTTTTTGAGTCTGTTAGTTGAAGTTGGTCTAAATGAGACATGCCGCCGTTGGAGGTTCCGAATACATTATTGAATTAGCCGCACGTGGTTAGCCACAAACGCGATGAATCGATAGCGACAGAGATTAGCCGAAATGATGTGCAGTCAAAGAACAATGTACGCAATTTCCACAAAAATTCCGTCGACCCTCGAAGTGCAGCCATGTAAAAATCCAATTCAACCTCAGCCCTCCAAATGTGTAATCCCGTATATTCTACCTCTCTTACTTCTGGTCGTTAATTGGACTTCAACTTAGATGTCCCTGTTTTATCGAATCAACTTGGCAGTTGGGCGAATAGCCAGCTGCCGGCCATTGTACTTTGCTTAAGTGGCGCGTGCATCCCTTCTTTGGAGATCGGCTCATCCTCGTTGTTCTTTGAACCTGTTGACTGCCTGGAAAAACTCTGTTGGGCATGAATACCATGTATGTGGTTATAGTTTATCTTTATCCCGTTTGGCGCCAAATTGTAATTCATTT
Organism: Paragonimus heterotremus; assembly: GCA_013368495.1. Lineage (NCBI taxonomy): Eukaryota > Metazoa > Platyhelminthes > Trematoda > Plagiorchiida > Troglotrematidae > Paragonimus > Paragonimus heterotremus. The sequence continues at coordinate 20,927 of LUCH01007590.1, read as the reverse complement.
CCCGGAAACAACCTGTCGGTCAAAACTGTTGGGGCTATCTGAATATCAGCTTCGATTATTTGTTCAACAATACCGTGACATTGCGATCCGAACGGTCTTTGAGTATTTGGGCTCGTTGGTTTATCGCCACGCGCTGCTGAACGTCTTCGCGGGAGAGGAGCTTATCCAAACCTCACGAGCTCGATATTAAACACTAAGTTTTTGAGTTCCCGCCTTGTGATGGACTTGGAGTTTACGGGACCCAGCCTGGATTTACCATTACGAAATAACGGACGACGCTACCGTCCAGAAAGATCTCGTAAATACAGCTGACTGCATTGTATCATATCGTTGAGGCCTATGACGATACACGTAACCCCCCTGCAACTAAACATAAACATGGCCACTGTCGAGTTAACGACACGATTCCAGTTTTCCCACAATTCTTGGTAGCGCTCCTCTATTATCATAGCTTATCCAAGGTTCAAGGTATAAGGATTCTGAAGAGGCGGTCTACAGTAGGAAATAGGGGGACAGATGGACACTGGGAACTTATTCACAGAGGCAAAAGCTGTTGGTAAACCCCTCTATGCAAATGGATGATACAGCAAGGAAGAGTTAAACCAGCAGTTGTCCCCGAGCTCTTGAACATGAACCTCTAGTGATTAATGGTGATTGTGGTAGCTGAAATTCAAGACCTCTTGGGTTAAATTCCATTCGCTCTCTGGAATATCCGTCAAGTTTTTCATTGAGTTTGACGGCCATGTTGCAAATTTGGATTCGGCACTCAGAAACGTACTCCGTAGCTCAGTTGTACTAAGCCGGTATCCTCCAAGGTATTCACTAACGCTAGGAAATTAACGTAAACTCCTTGAACATTGGAGTGATTTACTGGTGAAATTAGCGGCTGTTATCAGCTATCCTTTCCTTAAGTGCTGACGAAATGCAGATAAATGAGAACGTATTCTAAGACTACGCAGTCTGATCTCTTGAGTATATGGTGGACCACTCACTGAAGAATTGCTCATTCAGATGAAGCCCAACATAATTCTGTTTACTGTGAGAAATTTCACCTCTAAAAACACTTCTGACAACCACCATTGCTATGGAACCTCTTTAAAAACGTAAGAGAATGTCCGCCAGGTTGCTCGCTCAAACAGTCACTTATAACAGGGCATTATGTTCAAGGGTGTGGTGAGATCACCCCCGACGCCTCCAAAATCCTGAGCCTCCTGCGACCTGAGAGTTGCCCTGTCAGTACCACCGTGCCCTTTCACATTTCCCTGTAAATTCAAATTTACCACAAGCCACTGACGACAAATTTAGTGTAGGTATGAGTATTACCGTTTTACTCGTGGCTTTATAACGAATCCGCGCCATTCTTACTACTATAGGCCACATTCACTAGGATAACAATGTTTCAGCTATTGCCATTGGGAAAGCCGCTTAACCGGTCTGCCGCTTGTTTGAATTCTGAAGGTTGACTGGAATTTCCGTCGACAGTCGTCCTCTCTGGCGGCCGCCGTGCGGTTGTGCTCAGGGTTCATTCACGTCCAGCGCCCCAGCGTTTTCATTGATTTTGTTGAAGTCCGCTTTTGAACACTGAGTAAATCAATAAATAAGGTTTGTCTGCGGACTCGCCGTTTTCTCGTTAAGACTTCTGGTTCGCGGTAAAATAAGCCTGGAGGAACTTTGGGAGTAAGAGCCAGAGTGCAAGAAGCTAGCTTTACAAAAGAGGCCTCCTTATGTTCAACTACACAACCAAACAAGATGCGCCTTTTTCTAAGTCTCTGCGGGACAAATCAGGTTGTTTAGAGTAAGATCTACCGCCGAAATATCGGACTTCGGTGTTAATCTTGTTCACGTTGCCCTCAGGCTGGCGTATGATTTGAATACCGACACCTGTCGGACTTTTAAAAGTCACCTACATCATTACGCCGTGCGTTTTGTGCAAGCCATCTACAGTCAAGCAGATCCAACCGATCCAACTGGAACGGTGGGTTCATTTCATACCGTTTACTGCTCGCCATATATGGGTGTTATATGGCTGCGCTACTCGCAGATCTCCGCAGGAGAATGATATTCTGTCAGATACTCTAAGTCTGCCAAATGTCATTTCCAGCATGGTCTGGTCTTCTTTTAACTCAACACTCTCGCTTTGCTGTCTGCTCGTAGACAACGAGGCTGATTCCCTCAAACTTCACCGTGGTGGACACATAATTGCATAAGGTTGTATTCCTTTGTTTGCCCACTGTTTAGTTGTCCCATGTTCCACAGTTATAGCGCTCCCGCACTACCTTTCTGTAGGGATATAAACTGTATACCGGTGTAACAGGTGACGGGCGTCACTTCTAAAGATGTCCACTTGCCCTATTAAAAGTCTTTGATCGTGACAGTCTTACTGACCTCGGTCGTAATTCCATGGTCAACATTTTGCTTTCTAACCAACCTGTTGGCAGTGAACTATTCCGGATGTAAAGTGTGAATGTTCAGTCCCGCACGACACAAGTAGGATCAAGCCCTCAGCCCAGTTTTCTGCAATAACGGAGGCATCAGTATAACCATACAAAAATGCACAAGATTTATTGATCAAATCGCCCCAGTCAGTGAAATTTATGAGAACGAATAGGCATTCTGAATATTCTTTGTGATGACCTAGTAGCGAGACCCATGCGGCTAAGTTTGGCACCGAAGGTGTAGAGTTTTCAGGTACCAGGGGTTTGTGTCGTCCCGTGCGAATGATGTGTGAACTAACCTAAGAGTGTTTTGTCACAAAGCCAGACAATGAGCCTCTGAAACAAAATCTGTGTTCTTTCGAAATCTTTTGTCGCTTAATCACTGACGGGCCCAACTCAATGGCACATCTGAAGCTATTCGGCACCACTGTAAACCAGGTATTACAATGACTTCATCTTCGAGCCAACTACCGCAGACACTGGATCGTAATAATCTCTGGATATCTTTTCTTTGGCGTGCAGCCCACACTCCATTATGATCTACCGAGTTGGGCTGAGTAACAAATTGTCCATATGGGTTGTATGACATGGAAATAGCACTCAAGATCATTGGCGGTCACAGCCACTTTCGTGCTAGTCTCCAGCAACGGCATGGAATCCGGCGGAAATTTCACACGTTAGTGGAAAAATTTATCCAACTCAGATTTCTCAGTAGACTTGAGGCCACCTAAAGTTCCTTCGCTCGCTTCGCTAGATATTGGGCCTCTTAGAACGTTTTTAGTTGCGGCTGGAATAATCCAAATCCGGCCTGTCGAACCGTGGTCGCGGGAGTTCCACACCTTGATGATCTCCGACACTGTTTGGCAGTAATACGTAGGCTTCGGTCGAACCACTTGCACGATCCATGCAATACTGAATAAAGAAGAATATATTCCACCATTTCATGTCCGTATGCGATGGTCACGTGAAACCTAAAGTTTAACAGAAATTATGAAACTTCAAACGTGATTCATCAAACCGTGGCGATTCATTGTCCGCCAGACTCATATAATCATCAAATTCACGACAACCCTCCAGGAGTCTTTTGCGAGTCCATCGCTCACGTGGACCGGGAAACCTATCAAAAGACAAACGCAGTCATTTGAGTCTACACTGTTTGCCACCATTATCTAGATGAGAAAGTTCTCGACGCTTTTCAGTATCTTTCAGAAGCAAATATTTCCAATCAAATATTTTCCTTCAAACGAGGTGTTTCGTCGCGAAGCATGTTTATCACCGGTTGGTAAGTGGTTTGCATTGATTCGTTCGCAAACTATCAGGGTTTGCACCGAATCACGCATAATCCGTTGATCCAATAAATGTCTTCCTCAGTACTGAACGGCTAGGAGGATAATCTTTACTCGAAACGGCTAAAAAGAAGACGCTCGTTAAACTGGAGTTAATACGGTACTGATTGAATAAATATACAGAAAGATGAAAGCTCTCATCTCAAATGCGGAAACCCCCCAGAAACCAAACAAAGAATATGCCGGTACAACAACTCTGACAACCAGGCACCGCTCAGTGATGGTGGACGATGAAAGGAATTTGGCCGACCCAGACAAAAAGTCGTTCGTCCAGTTGGGGGGAAACCACAGTTCGTGTGTCAGGAAATGATAGGACTTATGAGTTACCCAAGAAACGATATAGAATGGAAATATCTACTTTCGATATTTAGAAATTTGCAAGGCTCATACTGAGTGGCAACAAGGGAGATGGTAGTAGTAACCTATGTAAGAATATGAATTGTTAATGCAGTTTATTTAAGGAAGACAATTAAACGTACAAATGCTTAAGACTACTTCAGCCACAGTGATCCGTTGGGACGTTGTGAAATGCCAAAAAACTCACCGAATTCAAGGATAAGCGACCGGAAAATTAAAAACGTTGTCTGCTTTAGATTGGGACATGGTCCGGCCCATCCGATCTCCACCATCAGATTGGCGAGGAAAGTCGGCTTTGTTCACACCGGGAAATTTCGGCTCTCTCATATAGGAACGGCGCTATGCGGTCCTCTGGGAGTTTTGTTCTTACACCGGTGCTTCTGAGCAGGGTACTAGAATCGGAAGTTACTGAGAGCGGGAGCCTCTACTATCAGTCAGGTGAATAACGTTGTAATGAGAGGCGGCGCTGATGTATTGGAAGATGCTATTGTAACAGTGGTGTTTCCCTTTGCCTGCCTTTAAGTTAGATTACTTTCCGGTTCAATGAAACATCCGCTCACCCCAATTTCCTTCCTCCTGGAAGGACATGCGTCCAAGGTTCTCAGCATGTGGTACACCATGCCCGGCGTTTCCTGCAGCGTTGACATCGTTTTGCCCAAGGAGAGGCGCACTTTCGCCCGAATCAATCGCGGAAGGAAGAAAGTCAGTTTATTTCGGTGTTGTGGCTAGAAAGAAAATTCAAACATCTAAAACCGGAAACAAAGTCCTGTCATCAAAATGAGACTCAGCCGCCGTCGTCACAGCTGTTAGCAAGTCAAATCGTTGATTGGCAAATGTAAAACCTTGTTTCATTGGTGGGATCTCGTGCCACTACTCCCTTTCCAATCTTTTAATTGGCTCGTATACTAACCCCAGATTTTCATTACTAAGTTGAACTAACTAGGAGGATTCTGTAATTGTTCAGAGTTATTCTTCGCCGCGAATACGGAATCCTGGCGTTCAGTCCCTCATTCAAACTGAAAGCTGGAAATTAATAACCTATTACCAGTTCATACGGCTATAACTTTTAGCAAAATTGGTGATGCGGCTATCTACGCTCAATCTTTGCTATGTGCCATCCGGGCTGCTGATTTTTTGTCATCTTTATTGACTGATTCTTCATGAATCTTGGCAACTCGATGAACTGACGGCTGGTTTGTTTTCACTGTCCTCCACATTCTTACCTTCTCCAAGATGCAATGGTCCCGAGTGGGCTAGAAAAAATGCCATCATTACGGTATTCCCGTACTATTGCACTGGAAGGTTGTGGCCACATTGAAATCACTATCCCTTCCCGCTTGCTGACGGCCACTGAAGGTTCGGTGGTTGCATGATTGTTTAGCCCAGAAAGTGCCCTGGAAAAAGCGAGGCGTATTTGTGTTCACTGAAGATGTCCAACCGGCCAGCTTCCATGGTTGTCGGAATGATAGCACTCTTAAGGTAAGGCGACCGGCTGTAGCACTCTTCCACCAATCATCAGTCTATAAAAATGACAAACGAATGGGTTCTGGAAGTCCGAGATCTCGGTGATCGTTCTCACCTGGGGAAGTGTTCATCAACCGTGCTGTGCAGATAAATTGTAGCTATACCGATCCGATGCCCTAAGCATAGCCGTTGAATATATCCATCCCATGTCTACGGCTAAACTCTGAGAAGCTCTCCGTCAAATTGGCAACTGCACACCTGAATTGAAAGTTTGGATGAAAGACTGAATGATTTTCAGAGAAGTTGGCACCACATTAAAACAAGGGTTCTACACTCGCATTCGGAATCCATGCACAACTGCCATTCGGAAAGATCGCCACTGCTATCAGTGACGGTTCACAGGTCGCTTCGTGTGCAATCCTGAAAGACTATTCCTTTTTGTGTATTTCACTTTCAGGCACAGGCGGACGTTGCCAGCTGACAGGTCCGTCAGGATTTACCAGGAGCGACGCTCATTCCGTCAGTGTGACGGTTCAGTGTTAAGGCAGTATCTTTGCACCATTCCCCGTAGGATCCGCCAACCGTCCGAGCTATCGGTCTGCCAGATGGTATCTTTATGGTGCACCCGTCTGCGTTGCTTATAATAGCCGAACCACGTGAGCTGTGGGATGGCACCCTCGAGTCAGGCAAAATATCCACTCTTGCTTCGGCTGAGAGTGCTAAACAGCTTACAGCTGCCCTGTAAATATTGTACAATAATTATCCCGAGCAAAGTCGCCTCCCTGCAGGCTGGGAACTTGTTAACTCACCTCTTACATTCATACAGGTCGTACTCTTCTTACAAATTACAGACAAAGGACCGTCCTAATCAACGCATCGAAAGCGCTAGAGGTATTTTACATCTATCTATTTTTCTGCCAAAATCATTTTTAAAGTTCATCATGAATTTCGTAGAATGTGCTCTTGTGTGATAAGCATCCTGGTTGCCGACAATTAGACGTGTTTAGTCGATTAAAGCATATGAGTGGATGTTTCGTAACTGAATTTTAGTGGCAAGGTCGGTCGGTGAATCACACAATCTTGGCGTTCAGCGCATTCCGTTCCCTTGACTACACTCACGTCCCACCTATTGCCATTTCTGTGGTCAGGTCAGTTTCTGATTTCCTCAAACCCCCTGGGGCACTAGCAAGGCTCCTTAGAGTTCGTTCTTTAGGGATCTTCAACTTATGTCGGGTATATGAAATAAAACTACTTCGGTTGCGCTTCCTCTGTTCCAGTTTGTCTATCGTCAAGTTTCGGCGTTTCCCAAGGACTCCCGAGGACCTTTTCTTTATTCAGTGATTTGAAGATTGCAGTAACATGATCTCAAAATTGTCAGATCGAGTTTGCTGTCAAGAGTTGCGACAGCGCCTTCAACACCGCCAACCACTTCATATGTAGTAGTCTTCAACCTATACCTGTTGTCAGACAGGCTTGGGGTTGTTCGTCTTCCTAACTCTCCTTAGCTCACCAAGCGGTTAGATAAATACTGAGATCAGCGGAATAGAGTTCCTCAGTTGTGCTTTTACAACGTTCACCCTGCAGTCTTCAGGCTTCATTTCAACGGTTCTTTTATGCTATATCTTTAAAGTACTGATGGGCGGTTGGGGATTTGTTTAATTTCAACACATATATCTCTGAGGTAAAACCGCGATTGAGCATTGACTACGTTTATTTACAGATTATCACTTTTAGTGTCCCAAAAAAATGTTTGGACAAATACATCTGAGAGAGAGGAAAATTCAAACATAGAAATCAGTGGTGAATGTGTGGTTTTGAAAGAGTTGCAAGTATACCATTGAATACTCACATAATTTTCTGTTGACTAACATCTAACCTGATACCGTTGGATATGATCAGGACTGGTAGGTGTCAAGTGGGAATTGCGTTCAGGCATGGTCCAGCAATACCAGTGGGCTAATTGCGGAGTTCATAACTATTCCAACTCGGGGCTGACCTGATTCTTTGTGGCGCAGATGATGCGAAGAAGGCAGAACCAATCCTCAGGATTGCTGCGGAGATAGCAGTGTGGAATAGCCAGTAGTTCTATGGCCAACACGGGCTTTGACTAGGAGGGACAATGTACGATGGGGGTACAGTGCGCGCAGAAAAGAATTTGGATTGCCAAGGATGTTGAATTAGCCATGTTTTACGTGTGCGTATAGTGGAAACATGGGGGTAGATTAAGTGTCTGTCAACGAGTACGGTAACGTCCAGGACTGAATGTGATCGGTAATCTTTGTGTACGAGAAAAACATCGTTACTGTCAACTGAAAAAATTTGACGCTTTTGATTCCCGACACCCGACTGAATTGTTTTCGATGCACCTTATGGAGAGGTATGCTTCCCTGGTTGCCCGCTACTTGGTGCATAACTAGAACAACCCCGTGAGTGAATGTGCTTTCCACAGCCTTGTTCTACGGGGTTCGACTCAATTCCCTCTTCATAAGAACAATATAGTCCCTAAATTTCCTTCAACCCTGTTGCTATTTTTTGATGTTGTCAAATGGAGGCGCGGAATTTAACCTGCCCGAAACGGTGTTCTCCGGCAAAACGATCAAAAATCGCCAGACACCTGGTCTTGAAAGGAAATTGTTGATTTCAACGAAGACAATGGGAGGTTGCACACAGTAAGCCTACCTTGAGCGCCAACTATCATCCTAACGGTATTGTAGTCATCTGGAGATAACGGCGGTTCACCTACTGTACTCTGTGCGAAATTGGTCATAAAGTACTGGCCCACAATGCACAGAGGATCGTAAAAACATTTGCTTCGTGTTCGCGTTCGTTTGTTCGCACACTTGTTGTTCCATACGTGTCCGCTGCCATAAATTTCCGGATTACTCACGCGCTCGAATGCTGAATCTTAGACCACCATGGATACAATAACGTATCGGTTTTGTTTAGAGTCGTACGAGATGTATTGCAAGGTAATGTACCTTAGGTCTACCATTTACTCCTATTTTTGTTTCGCATCCGGTATCTACTGCGCCCACGTATGGGTCGTTAACTCAGTGCACGTACATAAAAATTATCTGCGCTCCGTCCATACATATTGAGGAGGAATCAGGAGCACTCGTTTAAAGCACTCTGCCTTCACCGTCGGAAAAAGGCGTTCGTGCCTAGTAAGCCAGCAAAACAGTAGCTGGCTTCTTTTGTAAGTTCACCCGACGCATATCAGATTCCGCACGAAAGCTTCACTTGGCCCCATCGTGGGTATGGTCGTCTGATGTGGGCAAATATCCGTTCCAAGGGATTCGGATTGGAGGTCGTTCAAAAGGCAAAACGGTTATTTCCCGCGCGAATTCGTAAACGGTAACTATTTTTAGACATTTTAAAATCAGAATTTCAAGCAGTACCTAAAGCACATCTAGTGTAAATAGGCAGCTGTGATGGAAAAATTGGAATACATCGAACGAGTGTAAAAAGTATTAGTTTGGTAATGAAAACATTTTCCACCGTTTTCGCGAAGCAACACGTTATCGACGTTAGCCCACTTTTTTGAGTCTTATCAATGTA
>LUCH01007589.1:0-11135 GCA_013368495.1 Paragonimus heterotremus | reverse complement strand
ATGTACTTGATCGGACGGTAGAATACAACTGTGTGTTTGATAACCGTATTGAGGTCAAACTGGCATTTGACGATATTATGGTCACTTCTTGGAAATTGTTTCAAGACGGATATTCCTACGGACGATTTGGCAAAGTGGAACCCGTATCCCTGAGACCATAAGAGGAGCTGCGTTGGAATTGAACTGCGAGCGCTGTGGTGATGGCGTCCGAGTGTATCAGTTTATACAGGAGTGTAAGATTCAACTTTAGTCTTCGTAACCAAAGTGGTTCGATGCCAAGTGTTTGACAACCTTCATTAAGCCTTTGCTGGATGAGCGTTGGAGATTTTCTAAAACAAGCCTATCGGATTTGCGTGGGTGGCAATAAATGAAGGTGCAATACTCAAGTTGAGGCCGTGCGCACATTTTGTAAACAGCCAACCTCGCATCTGGTGGACTGGATATCATTTTGATACAGCCTATTTTTCTTTTAGCTTAATTTACCTTAAAGCGCACTTGTTCAGAGATGGATTGGTGACAGCCACAGTTTTCTGTCGGCGGAACTTGCTGTTTTCAGGCAACTTTTACTCCGCAAGCCACCGTGGATGTATTGGGATAGGTTTCACCCTTATCAGGAGATAACTTTTCCAGGCCGCGGTACTCATTGCAGGAACCTCAGTCACCCGACGTTTTGAAATAAAAATATAGCCAAGGTACAGCCCAAAAACTTTCAAAACGGCAAACAGTTTGGGTTTCGAGTGCGTGTTCGAACTTCTCTCATAATGCTTACGATTTTTGGGGGATAGCCTACTAGAGCTTTCAGTTAATTGGAATTTTTGTTTCTGGTGTGGTGTGTAGCATCGTAGAATACAGCAGGTATGGTGTTTAAGCAAGTTCTGGCAGCTGCCGAGAAAGGTTTGCAAAACCTTGTGAATGTTCTGGTAGGATGCGGATAATGCCCGCCGCTAAGGCTTAAGTATGAAGCAGGGTCGGTTGGCTTCCTACGGCGCGTATTGTCTTATGAGACGATGTGCCACAGAATATCGAAGTTAACATTGGAATAAGCTGCAGCGGCAACTGCAACTGAAGTTCAATACTAATTCGACCTACCTGTAACCAAAATTATGGATGTTATCACTACTGGTGACATAAAGTTTGGGAGAACCTAATTGTGACGACATGGTATGAAACTGTCGGGCTACTTTGAGTCGCATTCCTGTATGTACTGTTTACCCAGCCTGTATAAAGGATGCTGGGCATGATATGTGGATTGGAATACACGAACCTGCGGTTTAACCAGCGACAACCGACAGCTAGACCGGTTTACTTGACTCAATGATGGAAGGAACAAAGGTTTTGCAATTTGTGGTTCTGGTAACTTGGTTAGGGTGGTATTAATAACAGCGGTTTTTGAACTAACAGCCACGTTGCGTGTAGGATTTGTCACGTGGCGTCTTGGGAGACGAGCTGAACGCACACAACAATGTGGTCAGTCGCCATGATATCTGTATCAATGTTGAATGAGCACTTCCACAATCGTTTTTTACTCCCGGAAGCGGCTGAATGGAGGCGGGAAGACCATCTTGCGGCTATTGCGAATATTGTGGTCATTCGAATCATCGGCGTATTCTCCGTTTATTTTGTTCGTCTTGGATTACCGCTGATATCGATATGCCAAGTTTGAGTATTAGCAAGTTTATTAAAAAGTGGTCTTGTTTTAGTGCCTTTCCTAACTAAACTGCATTGATCATTCTCATTTTCACTTCTGCGAATGGTATCATTTTCCTCACTGTTACTCGGTCCCAGATCTGTGAAATTTCATTTGCATAAAATAAACACTTAAGATACCCACACCAAGTTTACTACGAACGGAGTCAAACAGCTTAGGTGCCGTGTTTGGCTTGATATTGATAAATATTATTCTGAAGCTACTTATCAGTGAACATTCTTCCCATACATTTTTTTAAAATAACCTAACTCCTACCAGTTTTCGGTCCGTGAATGGTCATTTTGCTCCAACGTAACGTCGGACATTTGGTCAAGCGAACCGGACTCCGTTTAATCATCCTTCACTACCGATCAGTGCCGAGTTGTTTATTTTGTTGCGCGGGCGCATTCCTTGATGAAAGTTTGGAGATCCTTTCCACATTCGAGGCGAGGAGCTTAATCTTGTTGCATAGTTGTAATCACTATCGTATTAGAACCGGTTTTCATTAGTTTTCTCAATAGCAGCTTCGAGACTGAATTATCGCTCCTGCCGTTTGACACCATGATTACTTGTAATGTTCCGCATCTGGAGGACTCACATGGGCAATAGTAATTCACTGTGCAAGGGGCGGAATGTCCGCGTGCTGGAAGAGATAATACGAAAGTTAGTCACGGAACTGATGTGTTGGAAGCCGTATTCACAACCACCCAACTGAGCACACGAATTTGTAGGAAGCGTTTGTTCATCAACATATGCAAACCAGTAGCAAGACAACCTGATTAAAAAGAGATGTGTACAGGTCGGCAAAACAGACGTCTTACAACTAATCAATGTTCTCCTTTGCTGTTGCTTCCCGCGTTTGTACTAGGCACGTGATCGTTGTGGAACCTGGAAGGGAGAGGTGGAAAGCACCGATTGTTAGGCTTGCAGTTAGTTAGAAGTCGCTGGTAGCACAAGACTCCCCTGTCTATAAACGCTCTCTCCAGCGCTACCAGTTACGGTCATGACCCTCTTCAGACGTTTAAAATGGACGACGGTTTACCATCCGGGTATTGCCAGCTATTTGATGCGGTAGGTCACATCAGTAAGTACTTCATGGGTAACGTAGGGGCCTCACTATCCCGTGTGGAGTTTAAACGGAACTCCTGAGTGTGTTACTGTTTCATACAGCCACACTTCGCCTCCCGGTTGGTGTTGGGCTCCATTAACTCTTCCATCAAATTAAGCCTTCTGATGACGTTGGGCTGCTTGTAGATGCGATCTCGCTAGCTGGTGACACGCATGAGGCTTGAGTGAATGTGACGAATATGTTCCGTCTTCAATAAGGGCTCATGGTGGTCAGTCGGAAGGAATGTATCCGATGCCGGTCGGCATCTCTGTCACGCCACCATGAAGTGAGTGATTTGGCCCGCTGACACACGGACAGTAGCCCGGTACGCTGTGAGGCAGCAAGGTAATGCAATGTCCCAAGCGCGCGTGGTCTCTTGATCGAGAAAAGTTTCAAGCTAATTCTTGAGCGCACGACTGGTGTACTCAACGAGACCGTTTTTTCTCCGGATAGTATGCCGTGGTGCAAGACTTCTCAGTGCTTCAAATATGACACAATCCCCACATCAGCCTGCTCTCACTGTTAGATCTCGATCGGAATGTAGTTGATATGACGTACCTCAGTGTGAAATCCACTCGTAAAACACCTTTTTAGCAATTGTCCGAGCATCCCTAGCCTAGGTGGGAATTGTCTAACACCACTTAATATAATAGTCGACCATGACCAGGACGTAGCAGTTCTCTCTCGCCGTCTCTGGCGACGGCCCGACAATATCTACCCCAAGCGTCTCATTCGGAAAACCCGCTATCATAGATTGAAGTGGTGCCCGAGGATGTTGGGTTGGGTTCTTGATTTGTATACATCCCTTACACCCAAGACAGTACAATGCCATATTTCATCCCATATGTGGCCGCCATAACCGTCATCTTACTGCCTCTTCAGTCCTATTTTAAACGGACCGACCAAGATCTTCATGCGGTCGACGGAAGACAATCATTGACGTGAATATGGGTACCACAGTTCGTCGGAGGTATACTGGGCCATCTTGGAAATGCAGCACACTTTCTTGCACCAACGGTTTCAGCCAAAATGCCCACAGACAACGGGTTTCTCAGCAGGTTCCAGTGACCTCTTGCTTTTTAGGTTGACTGACCTCACAGCAGCCGTTGGTAGGTTGGATGTAGATCCGGGTCTTCGGATTGCATTTGCGCCAACTCTTGCTTCTTGGAAGCCTGCAAGGTTATGGCTGAAACGATGTCAGCTGTGCAGGGTGGACAATCCACATGATCTTTGTAGAGCTTTCGTGACGTTGCATCGGCATTTGTTTGTTGATCCCTGGTCGACGTTGATATTCGAGATCATAGTTCTGAAGATATTCTTGCCATCGTGCAATCCGACCTTCTGCATTCCGAAGAGTTTGCAGCCACAGAGGTTATTGGTGATCTGCGCGCCCAAGAAAAGGACACCCAACGAGCTAACGTCTAAATTGTCCGATGGAGTACACCAAGGCTAACATTTCTTTACTCGCCGTGCAGTAGTTTCTTTCTCGTCTGGTGAGATTTCTGCTGGTACAAGCAATTACAGGTTTCAATCCACTTGGAGTTAGCTGATATAGGACAGCTCCAGTTGGCGTGTCGCTTACATAAGTATTCAAGACGAAACAACCCACGTCAGTGGAGGTGTCCGGAGATGTCAGAACGGTGCTTTACAGAGTATTTCCTGCAACCGGTTAAAGGGTTCTTCCTGGTTAGTTGACCAAACGGAGGTAGCCTTTGTTTGAGAAACAGTCGAGTAATGCTGCGATTTCTGAAAAACGCACTATGGACAGCAGGTGATAAGTGGCTAAACCGAGGAAACTGTGAACGTTATCGACAGATTTATGTACTGGCCAGAATCGCACACGGTTGATTTTGTCCAGATTACTGCGCATACCGGAGGAGGAGACTACGTATCCCAAATATTTGACCTCGTTAAAAAGATTGCATTTGGCCGGTTTTAGCTTTGAGCCAACTTCCAGAAACTTTTTAGAGTTAATCGCACATTGACTAGGTGTTCTTCGGGAGTATGTTCATGCACAATGATGTCCTCCATGTACACAAGGTACTTATCCATTATCGAATCACGCAGCGCCGTATGCGTCAGTCGCTGGAAGGTCGCAGCTGCATTACGTAGCCCGAACGGCATCGTTTACAACTCGTACAGTCCGAAAGAAATAGCAAAAGCAGATTTGAACCGGTCTTCTGAATGTAGTACTCTTTGCCAGTACCCGGAGGCTAAATTGAGGGTGCTAAACCGTGCAGACCCATCAAGGGTGTCGAAAGTGCCGTCAATTCCGGGCGGTGGAAATGAATCCCTTCGCGTAACAGCGTTCAGTTTCATATAATCAACACAACTGGAGTGTCCTCCCTCAACCAGGGAACCAATCCAGTAACATCTCATTGCATCCTCTTTCGTTCGATAAGGTTGTTCATTTCACGTTCTTCTTGTCCCATGGGTTCTGTTTTATACTCGTCAAAGAAGAGGGCATTTTTCTTAAACCCAAACACAAGCGAGGGCCTCTTTTTAACCAGCTGAATACGACAATTCTGCGGGCGAAGGGTTTCTTGAAGCGTATGCAATCACTTTTTCTTGACTATTGTGCATCTTTGACAGGATCGCCCTCAGGCCAATATTTGGAGTGTCTGTGGAGACGAACGTGGGGCACCTCGTCAAAAATTGCCACAACAGGAGCGGACACAATGCGTTTTTTTATCTCATCGAACGCGGACATCTTTGCTGATTTTCATTCAAAAGGAGTTTCCTCCTTCGTCAACGTACGCAATGTTTCCGCCAAATTGGCGAAGTCTGGTAGTTAGCGTAAATTGCATGAACCTAAGAAGTGCTTAACTTCCGTCGCGTTCTTGGGAACAGGAGTCATTTAAATGGCCTAATTGCTTTTAGCGTCTGGTCGGATCTCACCAGCCGATATGGTGTGTCGCAGAAACCCGATTTAAGTGGCACCAACTTCGCACTTTGCAAGGTTTTATCGAAGATCGAGCTCATCAATCCGTCGTAACACCGCACACAAACGAAAGTCGTGCCCTTCACTAGTGGAGCCAAATACAGAGATGTCGTATATATAAGCCACTTGTCCGAGAAGATCAGCCAGTAAGTGGTTCATGAACTTTTATCACGCGGTTGGTGCTAAACTAAAGCCCACCGGCAAACTTTATACTAGAGAAGTCCGTTTTATGTTAGGAAGACTGTGAGGTGCCTGGGTCCTGGTGTTTCTGATATGTGGGAGAATGATCTCCTTAAATTCAACTTCGAAGAGAATCGAGCGCCAGTCAGCTTGATCAGTGGCTCGTCGGCCGTTGAGAATATGAATTTATCCACCACATTTGTACTATTTAGCGTCCTCAGGCCACTACATATTCGCGCTATACTGTTCTTTCTTTAACACTGTGACCATAAGGTGAACTTTTTCGGAACCGAGTATTTATTCGATCAAGCCACTCGAAACCATTTTCTGTATGACAGCGGTCACTCACTCTCGCTTGGTCATGTTACGGAAAATGGTTGTGCCCCCTCTTTGAGGCGTATCCGGTGGGCAGCATGCGGTATTCAGCCGATAACCTCTTTGATTGGGTTTGGGTACGCGATCCCCACGATGGATGTGCTAATCGCCATAATCTCCATAGGATCAATAAAAGGCAATAACCTCAGGGCCACTATTGCATTACGACCGAATAGAGCCCAATCTTTCGAAGAAGTTACATATATAACAACAGTTGCCGATGTAGATTCGATGTGCTGATCCACCACAACGAAGGCTCGAACATGAACACATGCGTCTGAATAACCGTTAAACTTGTGGGCTGAGGTACAATGGTGGGTCACTCACATTTCTAACGAATAAAACTGGTCCAAGATTGCCACGGACATCATACACCCATTCAGTTCCGCCCCTCAACATCAGAAAAATTGTTCGGTCGCCACATGTTTTTACAACAAATGACCTGAAGCACAGCTTTGTGGTGAGGTGTCCAGTGCCGGTATCATACAGCGAATGAGACACCTGTCCTGCCGCTTCAAGCTCCCAGAAGCGATCGTGAAGGATAACGGATCACAGTTTACCAGCCACCGGTTTGACCGTTTCCTCTAGCCGCACGACCTTCAGCATGCCCGGACGGTGCCGCTTAACCCAGCAGTGAATAGGATGGTGGAACGTTTGAACCGTTCATTGAATGACAGTATACAAACAGCGCGGCTTTCCGGCATGCCATGGAGAGATGCAGTGATCAAAGCCCTAGTGACTTACAGAACCTCATACCATAGGGCGACTGACGAGACACCGGAGGAACTCATACGTGGCCGGCTACTATGGACAAAGTTGAACGCTCCGCACACGATCCCGGAGCCCAAGGATCCTAGTCATTTGAAACGCCGTCATGCCTACCAGTCAAGTTACAGAAAACTGACGCCAGAAGTACAGCTTGAGACATTCGTTTGTCTGAAAGAGCCGCAAACAGTCAAAGGTCAACCGGCGATGTCGAGACCGATTGAAGTGGCTATGGGCCGTGGAGCAGGAACCTGCGAGCTTACGACCGGCCGCCAGGTTAACATTAGACGGCTTTACGCATCACCTAGGCAAACAGGCACCCGCAAGCCACCAAGTCCACCATGTGTTATTCCCATCACATCAACACAACGACAATCAGCTTGTCAGGGGTCACGGATCACACGCTATGGTTTTCACCAAATTTTGAGCTACGATGGAGATAACGTTGTATACGCTCCAAAGCCGCTTGTGCGTCCCACGGTGGTGTTAGGATTTAAGCTGCGTCCAGACCGGCCGCACCCTCAACGGCCAACGACTCATTCGTTCACGAACGTAAGAATGACACCACCGCTTTTAATCGTCAGAATGTGGTACGTACTTCTACTGAGTCACCAGTTCTCCTCACCGCTGGTATTGCCTGTCTAGCTTGACGATGACCGCACCCGAGAATGCTCATAACAGCATGCATCACGCCCATCCATTTCCGGTGAAACTCGCCTCCTCAAAGTACACTTTCTCTTTTCAGCACTCCGCCCACGTCAACATGGAATGAATTGTGTTTGCGACCTTCGACCACAACATTACTTGTTCATTCCGTCGAGTTCTCGGAACACATCAGACCTGCACCTTATCTCCTGGCCTAAAGCTTACAAACTTCTACGCCCTCGACCATAGTACAACTTTTGTTGCATTCCACGTCGCTGTGGGATCTTCTTTAGATAATGTGTCAGCCTGATAATTTTGTCAGCGTCGTTTATCCAAACATTCGCTGAGTCGCAACATATCCGATGGTCTACGATCTAGACGTGAGGCAGCACATGGCAGACGAGTGTTTTCAATCTCATTCCAAACCTCCTCACAATTTTTATACAAAAGGAATAATGCTAAGTTGTGTGGCTTTGTCAAAGGATTCTTTAGGAATGGTGGTACCACCGTCATTGTCGGCTCTCAGGCTGTCTCACGATGTTTATCACCAGAGGATAGATTGGTATGCAGATACAAAGAAGTGCGATCGGGTACACTTAAAGTATTGCCTGAACGATGGCGAGCACGTAGACACTGTGGTATTGCCCATTTAGAGACACTTCCAGCTTGTCACGTATTCTAACAATCTTGTGGGTTAGTTTGACCATTGGCATTACCGACAATGTTTGAGTGCATGTCTGCTTTCTCGTTTGGTTTATCGTTCAAGGTCAAATAAATTTCCGGTCGCTTGCTCGCTGGTATGTCCTGCTGAAAATCACGGCCTCCAGGAACGTAAGCAGAAACCAGTCTCCGTAGCACAAAGCAAGTCTCGGTTTATTGAGTTTCTATTGGTCATTTTATAGCCAAGACGCATCAGTAAAATGAAGAAATACAATCGGTGCCGTCGGTTCGGCTTTCACATTGGTCGGCCTCACTTCGCTAGTAGCTCGTTTGTTTCAACAAGTGACGCACTTAAACAACTTGTTTTAATCCGACGCTTGTTAGAAAAAAGTCCGATGATGGAGCAGCGTGTCGTCCTGATTGGTACCCACGCTGACATATCAGTCTGCTTGCCTTATCGACACTGGTTGGCCGTAGTCTTCTGCGAATCCCTGGTTGGCTTCGTATCGATGCGTTTGTCCTTTCCAAACCCATCATATCCTTTCTCTTTTCGTAGCATAATCCACTCCTTGTCGGTGATAATCCTTGCTCCTCTTTGAGTAGGTGCTCTTCATTCGGTGGTACTCGTTTTCTCAAGTGCATTCGATTCCTCCTCTCCAGTATTCCTCCTCCTCAACTTCGTAGGACCGGTAACCGCAGTACATCACCACCACTCCTCATATCCATCGCCGTGGGTTTTCTGTAACTCACTATACCCATACCTTGTCGCCCATTTGCAGAACCGCTAGGTCGCGGGCTCCTTTATTGTGGTATCGCTTTTGGGTTAGCATTCGTCTACTCAAATTGTTGTGCACTTCGGTTTCGTTCGGTGATTGGGGTTTTAGCAGTTCTCCTATTATCGGCAAATGCGTGCGTGTTCTTCTCCTTAACATTCTTTGAGCTGAGCTGTGGGCCATCATTTCAGTAGGAGTATTCCGTTTCTCCAGTAACGTCAAATATGTGTCAGTTCCAGATAGTTGCGCTAGTTGCAGCGGTCGCTTTGCCATTTTGACCGCCGTCTCGGCTTAATCATTTGATTAACTGTAGTATGGACTGCGTGTACGGTGCTGAAATACGTGTCAATGGACTGTGGTCCATTGTCCGAAAAAAGATCCCAGATATTCCATAGCGCGCAAATTGGGCTCGCAGTTTGTTAACGACCGCTTCGGAAGTAGTGGAACTCAGTCATTCTAACTCACAGAAATCGCCGAAATGATCTATTGTGACTAAGTATTGCTTATTGTTAAACCCAAAGATGTCCGCCGATTATATTTGTCAGGATCTTTGAGGGATTTGACGCATCAGCATCGTTTCCTTGGCCTGCTTAGAGTCAGTAATCCGACAGGCATTACGGTTTTGTATGTAGTCGTTCATGGAACTCGAAATCTGAGGTCAATAGAAAAGCTTCTTTGCTCTCCGGGTACAGCTGTTCACCGCCGTATGTGCCGAATGAACACGCTCCAACATCTTCCGCTAAAATGTTCTCGGAATTGCCATTCTTCCTCCATTGAATATCAAGCTGTCTTCCCGGATAAATTGATCACGGTCACTAAAGAAGACCACTAGGTCCCCGGGCAACCTTTTGTTATCGTGTGGCCACCAGTTTATAATCGTCTCAGTCAGACGTTGTAACGTAACGTCCTGTGCCGTTGCTTCTTTTAGGTCGGTTATTATGGCGGTTTCCGTCACAATGTAATCCATAGCGGCAATAGTATCAAAATGAAGCTCTTCAAAGGAGGAATCTTTGCCACAAGCTCTGGACAAAGTGTCAGCTATGTGCACCTGAGTTCCCGGCTGATAGATCGATACGACGTCATATTTTTGCGTTCTGATTGACATCCTTTGTAACCTTCTTGGTACACCGGTTAACAGTTTCCCCACTATTGAAACTGGCGGTTTGTAGTCGGTATGAACTATTGTTTTCTGACCAAACGTATAAGTGCTGAAACGTTCTAGGGCGAAGATCACTGCCAGCATTTCCTCTTCAACTTGCGCGTAGTTTCGCTCAGTAGGCGAAGGACCTCTGCTTCGGTAGTCCACTGGTCTTCCGTTTTGTAATAATACTGCCCCCAGACCAATTCCACCGCTATCACACTGGATGACCGGAGATAATGCCGGGTTGTAGTAGTTCAGTATAGGGGCCTCGGCGATATCTCGTTTGATTTTATAGAATGCCGTCTGCTGTTCCTCCTCCCATTCCCATGATACTCTTTTATGGGTCAACATGCGGGTATGATGCATCATGTCCAATAGGCTTGGAAGGAATCGACTCAAATGTTCGACCAAACCATTCAGTCGTGATACTGTTTTCACATCCTCAGGAGCTGACATCGTGACGATAGCCTTTTTCTTCTCAGGGTCTATTTTGAGTCCGCTAGATGTTAGCAAATGTCCCTGAAAAGTGTCCTCTTTGTCTCGTAAAGCCACCCTGTCGCGTGACAGGCGAATTCCTCGGTTGATACAGCGGTTCAAAAAATCCTCCAAGTTTCTGTCATGATCCTCCGGATTTTTTCCAAAACTAAGCAAGTCATCTGCGACACACGTGACTCCTTTCAGTTTGTCAGGTGCCTGGATTAAACGTTTTTAAAAATTTCGGTGGACACCTTCAGTTCGAAAGGCAAACGCAGCCAACGAAAACGCCCAAAGGAGGTCCCAAATGTGGTAAGGTAACTGGACTGCTCTTCTCTGTAGTGAGATCACCTTCGACGTCCCTAAAATCCTAAACTCCCTGTGGC
>LUCH01007588.1:0-11600 GCA_013368495.1 Paragonimus heterotremus | reverse complement strand
TACGGTTCCAGCGGCGCCACAATTGTGACTTGATGGTATCTAAATGTTGCCTCCATGTGTACGGATGACGTGTTTAACTTCAATCGAACTTGTTAATTTTTTGTTTCGCTCTGACAGCACTCATATAAATGTTATGTATTTAGCCTGATGATGAATAACCGAAAACGATCTTGTTCGCTACTACATTTTCTTGATGATGATAGTAACGTATTGACATACAGTGCCGTACTTCTCAGTTTGTTATTTCACTGGCTTTAGACCAGAGGACGTGGGAAAATGGCTAGAAATGTACGGATGGTTGCGTCGGCCTGATAGATCGACTGTGTACCTTGAGTGTGAGTTCATCTGGTCTTCATGGTTGTGTGGCAGTTAAGCATCAACATGAACCACAGACGTATTGTTGTCTGTGGTGATTATGATGATGATGACGAACGTCTCAAACGCGTTGGTTTTTGTTGTACGAGTGATTGGGTTCGTTAGTATGCCGGGTGAGCCCCTGTGGAAAAATGAGATCACTTCGAAATTTGTGTTGTAGTACGATAGAGTCCCAAGCCTAAACACTCAATCATGAGCTCTCTTGCATTGCTGCTGGTCAGAAATGGAGCTATGGTCTTGTGGTCAGTGGTTGTCAACAGTCTTTCGTTTCTACAGAAAGTACCAAAATTGCACATATTTACAACAGACGTATTTGTTTTGTCGCTGTCGCCTGTTCTATAACCGTATGAGTCAAAATTTGGCCTTCTGTTGTGCGTGCATTAAACAAACAGATTCCCCATCATTCTGTGGGTGCAATGACTGTGTCTTCCCTTCACGATACATGCTGAAGCGTTGAAAAATGTACTGATCCAAACGTAATACTTTTTAGCTTGAAAAACTTATTTCGATAATGGTTACCTGCGGTCCTTCTGTGATTGCCGTCTTCCTTGACAGGTTTCAGTGAACTACATTTATTTCCTTTTAAATTCAGCTTTGAAATCACATCACCTGGTTTTTGTACAGATCGTGGTATAACTTACGGAGCTGTTATTTGTATGTGACGTTCGTTAGTAGCTCCTCGTTTAGGGTTTGTCGTGAAATCCCTCGGTATGGTTTACCGGTGCTGACGATGTGCCCGTGGGAGTAGGTTACCTATATATGTATCCGTCATTTGTGGGTCACGCAGACGCTCGATTGCGAATTCCTGCTGGACCTTTCTGCACAACTACCATAACACTGTGAGCTAAACAGCCTTCTGTTCAGCATGATCTGTTATCGTCTTATTTCCATTTGGAAATGTCGTTACGAGAAAACTCGTCCAAATTCAACCAGTTTCCGAAATGCAGTAACAATGAATTTTACAGATTACCGAGTAGTGTTTCTAACTCTCTATCCATAAAATGCTAATTGTCGAACTTGACCTATTGGATTTTTATGTGGACGTGATATACGAGTAACAGGGATTATGCTTGGGCTGTTTATCACAGTTTTGTACAAACATGTCTTGAAATCATGCTCGCTTGTCCGTACTGTCATTGGTTAGCACTATCTAGATAATTCTTCGTTCATGTCAATCGCTCCCCCGTTTTTAATCTCAGCTTACCGTTTCTACAACTGACGTGCTGATTGAAGTGACTGGAATGAATTTGGCCGTGTGCAAACAATTCGCTGAGACTGTGATCGCGTGGCTTTTGGAAAATGCTTGCTGTAAACCACCCTCTGAACCATCTAATGGTGGTGATTCTGTCAAACAAGCAAATGTTGAGCAAACAACACAAATCGTCAAAGTGTGCGTGCCTCCGAACTGCCTCGTTGTGCGACCGATTCGAGTTGTCGACTCAGAATCAGCGTCTAGCCTATGTAGCATTTTCCCTTCACGCCTTGATTTGGTTGATCCGAAGTTCAACACGGTGCGATGAATTTGTCTTGCTCCATTCTAAGTGTGCTATGATTTCATTCGAACTATTTCTGTACGCATCTTTCCTTCTGAAACGAACCGTTTGTCCCATCATGTTGTTGATGTAATTACAACAATATTATTGCTCAGGACATAAAACCTGGTTTTACGTAACAGTTTATGGGTTAAACCGGGTCATCAGGTCGTAAGTATCACATACCGAGTACTGGTCTTCTGTTTGTCCTTTAAACTTCGTCTTCATTGGGGTTGCTTGTCCACTGACCTCTGTCTGTCCCTCTACCCAACATGTCAGTTGATAACAAGTAATTATCTACCAGTTCTCGTATCATTGAACAGTCAGCCAGCCAGCTGTTGTGGACCTATGATTTTGTCTCTTTCGGATATCAGTTTTATCAGATATAGACTACCAACGGGAAGATTGGGGTAGTTATTTTAGTTTTTCGTTCACGGAACAATCTGGATTGAATATTCAATTTTTATTTGACACTGTACTTTTCTTATGGTTGCTGTATAGGTTTACTGAGCCCCGCTGCGCGTTTCACTGCCAAAATCCGAGGATAGTTTCCAACTGCGACACTGGTCTGCTTCAAAAAATTACATTCTTCGCCCGTACAATTATCGGGATTAGTCAAAAGGTTGCCGGTGCGTACCACCGTTTTGTGTGACCAGCGTGATAAGTAAGAACGAGGAATGGAGACGCATAGGATACCGCAGTGAATTGGGGACAGTATCGAATGATTCAACCACCGGTAGATGCGTTGGTACCCAACCCAGAGATCACGAAACGCGAGCGCAAAGCCTCAGTGGCTAAAATCAGTCTTCGATCTTGGCCCAGTCGAGCAGAAGACGGTTCATCCGCCAACCATTGAAAAGCTGAAAAACCGGCAATAAACAGTTTTCTTGATGATGGCGCCAAGACTTAGAGGCCGAATGTCGTTAGTTGACAAACACTTCATAGGACTATTGGACTCTCCTCAGCACATGCTGTTTGAAGTGTATTGGTTCTTATTGCTTGGCCCTTGTGTTCAGTTGTATTAAGTGAGTTTGCCCCGGCATTGAGTATGGAGGCCGACTTCGGCGTCAAGCTCAGGAAGATTCATTTTCTCATAACGGATAAGACGGCGGTTAAGCAATGTGTTTGCTGTCACCGGTTGCTGTGTGGTCTACCAACCGCTTCGAAGGGTCTTTGGACTGAGCAAGGCTTGACTACGTCGGTTGGCGGTGACCCTTTTAATTCAACTGTTACACCGCTGATGGCGATTCTGAGAGATCGGGCGGTGCTCGCCGGATTGGAAACCCCAGAAAAGCGGCATGTACAAGCCCAGTGTATGGCCGGTCCTGCCAAGTCAGCCAGACGCCTGTTTGTTTCCAGTTAGAACGACCAGCCGGAAATAGGAACCTACAACTTCCCCCCTTAAAAATATGAATCGATGGGGCGAGCTGTACTATCTTCCATAAAGACGTTGAGCACCGCATAGCGACAAACCAACGATCTCAGTTAATCAAAACAAGATTCGATCACAGTACAATGGCACTAGTGAACAGTGTCAAGATGAATAACTGGGCGACCTTGACAGTTTTGGCTGACAGGTTGTTTTCGGGGAGTGAGTTGTGATTTCGTGCCAAACAGGCCAAAGGCGAGCTATAATCACATTCATAGACAACAGAGTTTTGCAAGCAGTCAGGTGGTTAAATAAAAAGGCTAGTCAGGTTCCAGAAAGGTGTTTTACCCACTAATCAAGTGAAGTGCAGTAGCTGACAATTGGTTATCCCCGCAACTATCAGACTAATGAAATGGAACAAGAACCTCTGGGTCAAGGTCCAATTAACACTCAAAGACAGGAGGGGCAGAATATGCAGGGGTGAACATTTGCGAGGGAAGGAATTCTGCCATGGCTGAGCTTGGAGAATTGATCTATGAACATCTTTTCGCACAGTGTACCCCGCAGGTGCATTTCGCATCTCATTATCTACATTCTGCAGATCAATAAGTTTTGAATCGAAACGAAGAAATTAGCGACCACACGCCCATCAGTTACTAGAGCAATCCGATACTGATGAAAGAAGCGTTATGTATGCATGAGATTGGCCCCCACTTGTTAGTCGTTGCCACAGGAGCCCTAGCCTATTTTGTCTAACACCCAAAAGGCCTTCACCGTGTTTTGATAGAGTTGAAATGATAACACGTGTCAGACGATCAAGGGCGCTGATTATTTGTGGTGTGTCACGTGCTGACCGGAATTAACTCGTGTTGTTCATTGACGTGATATGTTCCCAAACTGGGATGTATTCATTGGACCAATTACGTGGTTATCCCTGCGGCCTACCTGGTACGAGTGGCCGCCCATTCACAAGGGAGGTCAAATAAGGTGACACTTTACAATGAGCGGTAATGCAGGTATTCAGAAGAAGGTGAAAGGCGTGACCAGTTGTCAAGGTTTGTCCCATGGATGCCGTTGTTTTCCAAGAGTAAAACGAATGAAAATGAGCAGTCATTACAGTCATCGCGACAAGTGACTTTTAGCAACTGAATTTCTCCGCAAGGGGTCATCTGTCTTGAAGCAGCTCAAAGGATAGGCCGAAAAAGTGCTACTGAGCGCATTTGGCTCGCATTCTGTGGCTACTGCCTCTAACTAAATTCTTTCCACCAAACAATTTTGAGTACCACAGACGATAAATCCCCATCTGTTATCGAAAACTTACGTCGTTCCAGAGAGTACCACAATGAAAGCACTGCGGTTTAACGAAAAAACCAGGTGGAACCTACAAATCAAAATGAGTCTTTAGTTGAAAAAATGTAGCCATAACAGCAGTAATAATTTCACCAAAACTTGCACAGAAAAAGCTAGGCGAGCCAAAATCAGCCGACACAACATGAAAAGCAGTGTAAAAAAAGCAGACAATCACAAGTTTGCGAAATTTGGTGAGTTGGATGAGACCCAGTTGTAAAAAGTCAGGCCCCCGGCTGGATTCGAAACAGAAATAGAAATAAAATGGTGAAATTCGACAAGCGATCTACCAGTTAAGTTTCAAAGCCACACCAGGAGCTTGGAACTTTCCCATTTGGACTCGGTTACCCTCCCGTCCCACTATCTCATGGGATGGACTGCCCCCGCGGAAACTTTTTACCACTTCACACCGGAATCCGCCAATGCCACTGTTTGGCACAGAGATTGTAATATTGATGAGTGCTAACCCATAAAGCACCCTAAATTCGGCTAGACGCTGGCGAGAATCATGTCGGAGTAGATCACAGTCGGCTCTCAGTTGGCCAAAGTAGTATCCGATTCGGCCAATTACACTGGCGTTACATTTCTTAAATTCCTGATTATTTGTTTCAGCCACCAAAGCATTTTTTACCTCACGTAATCCGGCGTTTACGGGCTGCTGACATTATTATCTAGGTTTCAGCGACTTCTCTCGCAATCGTTGTTTCTTAGCAAACAATCATATTTGGCAAGCTACTTTAACGAGGATAATTTTGTAATGAGCTTATTTCGAGCGCCACCAAATGACATTTTCAAAAACTTTTCTGCGTGACCGCTGACAACGAGGAAATTAGCAGCGAAACGACAAGTATCGCATAAACTTCCGTATATTTTAGAGCAAAATTGACGTAATGAAGTCTAAGCAGTACCATCAAAAACAACGGTTAACCTGGGACAAGTCATCGGTTTTCACGATGCTAGTTCCGAGGTTCGCACACCCAAGGTTTCCCCAGCCTTATATTAACAGGGATCGGAAGTCTCAGTGAGAATACGGTGAATCTGCAAACAAACTTTATTTATTTGTTTACTCACCGTACACAAGCTGACTTCAATGTAATGAATCAGGGCTCTAGGGAAATGGACGTGAAAGAACCTTCAGCACAACCGCGCGGCAGCCGCCAGAGAGGACGAATGTCAACGGAAATTCCAGTTGACCTTTAGGATTCAAACAAGTGTCAGCCTGATTGGGCGGCGTTCCCAACGGTAGTAGCTAAAACACTGTTATCCTAGTGAATGTAGCCTACAGTGGTGAGACGGCGCGGATTCTTCATACAGCTACGAGCAAAACTGCGATACTTACGCCAGCACACTAACCTTGATGTTAGTGGTTTGTAGTAAATTTACATTCACGAGGTAATATGAACTGACGCCGTGGTACGGACAAGGCAACTCTCACGTCGCAGGGAGTTTGGGATTTTAGGGACGTCGAAGGTGATCTCATTACACGGTGTAGTGCGCAGTCGAAACTAGAGAACGCACACAGATTGAATCTGAATTGTATAACATCGTGCTACTATGTCTTCTGCACTATTCTCGTTTGTGTAAGCTCTGTGCATGGTTTACTTGGCCTTTGGTTCATGCTGGTTCTTGTTGTTCTCTTTCACAGTACTATTGCTGAAACCCTTAGCTTTGGAAGAACGCTGTTCCCCGGTGTCTCCACGTGGCCCCAGGGTTGAACCACGACTATAACGGATAACCGAAGTAGCGACCATTGTCTCGTGTGTTCGCTGTCCGAATGTGTCCCTTCTTTGGAGGTTCCTCTCTGCTTTTAAGCACGGAAACAGTCGACTGTGAAGCTGCATCTGCTTTGGGCACTATAACATCACTTCCGAATCCAACAGCCTGCTGGCAACATGCGAACTCAGCGCGGAGAAGATTAAAAAAGGACAAAATGGTCGCAGAAACCCGGTGAAGTCATCGTTTTCCATTAATAAATACCGTATCTTATGAATACTGGGAATGGCAGTTATCCATTTCACATGATTCGCCTTGAACGTCATTCGAAAGGCAGAGCTGTCCTTTTGACGGAAATTCTGTTTTTTTTATATATTTTCGGAAATATTAAAATCGGCATTTCAGGTATAATACTACTGTACATCAACAGCAAATAAGCGGTGTTAATGGAAAAATTGAAATGCATTGTGATGAAATACATTGTGATGAAACAATACCCATCATTTTCGCGAATACAACCCGTCGTTGACGTTAGCTCACTTTTTCACGTCTTAAAAATGCAGTCTTTGCGATTTTTGAGGTGAAATACGTTATCATGTAGCCTGAGAATACTTCATTTTTCGGCGTTTTAAAAGTATGGTGGAGATGGAAATACACCACCATACAATCTTGGCTTCGTAGTTCAACGAGTACACTAACACATTTGGTGGTGAAACATGTATGACAACATTTATATGTCTATACGGTATTCATACCATTTCTCTTTGTTCGCAAGATTTCAGGTAGATACTGGTTGATGAAACGTTGCTCTTAGAAGTGGTTAGGAATGACGCTATCTTATGGTTGTTTCCAACTTCGGTGTATTTGGAACGGCGTAAGCAAAGGGTGTCCTGTCCCCCTGTATAATCGGGAATCCTGAGAAGTAAATTCCATTCGCCATACTGCATTGCCTTTAACTGTATTGAGGTCGCGTGGCGTTCACGCGGAACGATTTACGGAAACAGATAACATCCAGCTGCCTGCCGATCACCGGGAGGTAAACCTCTCAGCAAGTCACACTATGGTGTCTAGAGCGCCAATCATATATTACGGTGCAGAAAAATATTCCAGTCAGTATGATAATCGACGGAATCGAAGATGGCAGTTGCCATGTACCCCAAACGCTTCCAGAACATTTTTTACTCACCTCCCGCATGCGTTCGTTCTCCAAATTGTTCATGGTGAAGGTAGTTCGGAAGAAGCAGCTACTAGTGTGAACATATACTGCGTACTCACATGCTGCCCATAACTTAAGTCAATCGGGTGGAGCAACTACTAATGTGAACGTATATCGCATACGTAAGCGTTGTTCATAGCTTAATTGAATGGGGTTGAAGCAACTATTAATGTGGACCTATATTGCATACACAAACGTTCTCCCAAGCTTAAGTGAATCACTTTGAAGCATCTACTAGCGTGGACGCATACTGCATTCCGAGACGCTGTTGATAGCCTAAGTTAATCGGGTGGAGCAGCTACTAGTGTGAACCTATACTGTATACACTGGCGTTATTCATAGCTTAAGTGAATGGTGTCGAAGCATTAACCAGTGTGGGTGCGTACTGAGACGTTATTCATGGCTCAAGTGGATCAAATTGAAGCAGCTACTAATGTGAACCAATACTGCACACGCAGAGGTTCATCATCTTCATCATAGACAACAATACATCATTGGCTCACGCTGAAGATTAACTACCACAATTTGCATGGGCTGAGATGCTACTTGGGCGGCCAGACCTAGGCAGGTAAACGCTTAGGGTGCTCAACTCAAGCATTTGGGTGGAAAACACGACGGACAACCTGGACGGAGCCAAGTCTCTAGAACAGACGTGGTCAGGAGTTGCGGAGGCCGGTGCGATTCGCAGACTTTGCGGACGTTTACCGCATCTAGTTTTATAGTTGGTGCATTTTTCTACCGTGTTAATTTCAGATGGCTGCAACTACAGTGAACTCTGCCAGCAAGATTATAAAAAATAGTAATAAAAATAGAAACTGGGACTCCCGTGAAGTTATCGTTTTCCATTAATAAGTACTGTATATTCTTAATACTGAGAATTACCCCCTCACCATATACATGAGACGCTGACGCGGCTCACCGGGGGAGGACGCTGGAACTCCCGACATTCTGTAAGGACAGCATGCGATGGATGTGAACGAGGCTACGATCCTGCTAGATCGATTACAACTAGCCTGTCCCCAATTCCTCTGCTCACCTATGATTGTTAACCTTCCAAACCGTGCTCCCCCAAACCACTTGCAGTTGTTCTCTCTCATTCTTTCACTGACCGTAGACACTAGCTGTGTGGCAGAAGTAAGTTGGACCGGTCATGCTCGTGTCAACGGTTCCGGCTTACTGAAACACTGCAGTATTGTCAAAATCAGCACTCTGATCACCTTCCAGAGGGGCACTCTGTAGCGACCCTGTTTGTTTATTGCTAACCAGTTTAGAGGTGTGATTGTCATTTGTGCACTTTTGTTTTCGACAGACCGCAATCGTTGCTACACAGCCGCACTCACCATGCACGAAATCAATGGAATTGGAAATACGCGTTCTTTGGAAACACGGATTACAACAAACGGGGACCGGATGGCGATAAACGAGTGTCTGCTGTTGTAACTTTGTTATTATGACATGTATCGGAAACTTTTTAGCGCGCATTCAACTTCCAGAGTGAGCATGGTAATCCACAATTCTCATTCTCATCCGATTCCCTTTTTGTGTGACCGACTGTTGGCCGGATGTTAGCCAACGCCTGGGAGTCGGCGATGTGTTTACCGAGAATGAACGTCGGGATATTGTTAATGGAGTGTTGCTTCTTTGATGTGCGGGCCATTCGAGAAGTCCTGCGGGGCAGTCCAACCCTTGAATCATCTTGTGTATTCGAAGCGGGCGTTTAGTAGATTCCAAGATTGAAAGTTCTAATTTCTTGGTGTGGACTCGTAGTGCGGTTGATGGAGCGCTTGGCGCGTCTGGGTTTGTTTTTTCCACTACTGTTTCGAATCTATCCGAAGCCCCGAGTTTTCACAATTATGTCCCATATAAACAATCTGACAAGTTCCGTGTCTCTAGAAAATTCCGGTACGTATGCTAGACATCTTCCGTCCGTTCTATTTTTAAGCGTTCAACCGAGGGTCCTACCTTTTGACCTTCAACTCTGTTTATCTTTGAAACAGAACAATATCATCGAATCGCAGATCCAGCTTGCTTTTTGTCTGATCACCTTTTCCAAATCAGTTTGTCGTCAGTGGCGACAATTGTTACTCGAAGACCAGGCGAGTCAATCTATAGCACCAGTATAAGGCTACGTCCTTCAAACAGACCACAATGCTCATTTTGTACCATGGATGTCCTTTCAATTTTGCATTTCACTAGTTCTCCAATCTCACAAAGGCTCCGACGTTGTGTTCATTCATAATCTGAGTGCAGCCATTATTGAATGACGCCACCAGATTCTGTCTGAATAGCTATTTAAACTGAACTGCGTTCATCAACTTCACTTCGTCGGGAACGCAGAGATGACGTAAGTCGTGGGATGTTGACAACTCGACTGACCGTCATCGGTAGTCAAAGTAAAACTAGCAAATTTTATACAAACTGCGTACAGCAACAACAATTGAACGAACCAACCGCATAGTGTTCACCGTTCGAGCGCTAACGATGCAACAATCCCACGGCAGGGAGGATTGTTGCTTCAGCCTCCTGTGCAAATAAAACTGACTGATATCGGATTAGCATTGCACTTTCGGGTTGCGATTACGTGACACTATCTCCAACGAGATGACAGTGTGAACTAGGCGATGGTTGCTGGGATGTGTTTGGTGGTCTATGAAGCCGACTAACATATTGGGTCCCATACTGGAGGGCGCTTTTTAAAATGTTCGGAAGGCAACTTCAGGGAAGGGTTTTTAGGGTCTTGTTCTACAAATATTACACGCATGACGTTCGAGTTTCACTGATGGAATTTCTTTTATCTCGTTTTATGGGGATTTGGAGAGTTGTTTGTAATCCTTAAACATTTCTGTATCCAGATGTTCGGGTGGAACACTGCAACGATTTATTTATTAAAAACGAAGGTAGACCTGACACTATTCGCCATTTTGGAACTTTCCAACAGCTGTTTATTAATGGGGATTTGTCGGAACGTTATTTCACAGAGCCAACTTATGTACACTATAAATCCACTGGAGAAAGAAGAGGGCCTCATCAGAATAAGACCGGTGGATACTGGTTATACAAAAATTTCGTGAACCTGCACAGTAAGAGGAGAGATCAAAAGTGGCAGGCTGAACTGCAAATCCAGTTCATAGGCGATAGCGGTAGTCACAAACTACGCGGTCGGTTGGGCGCTAGGGGTTTGGTCCATCATAACGGCGATGTATACTGACTCAGTCTGTAAGCCACGTAATATACCAGTTCGGTTGCAGTTGCAGTGACATCTGCCTAGGCAGAACCGATCGGCGTTTGCATCAGTGTGTAACGGAACACAATCTTGAGTGACTATCAACCGCAATCCTCAGAACGACCTTTTGACTGTACCAAGCTGGAGGAACCCAACCCGATCGATCGCCAAAATCATTTCAGTAACCAGTCATCTAGCCGATACTGCCAAACCGTTCAAGATATGGTTATGTAATTATGACCCGAAACTACTAGCGGTTGGCGAAGTAATGTTACTCCGACATCGTTCAGTTTGAACACACAGAAGACGCTGATACAAGCAGTACTTTGGATGCTAGGCTGCCAGTCACATTACTTCGTGATAAGTATCAACAAAACACTCTGGGTTACATCCGGAACTACGAAAAATTGTTAATGTAAGCAGTATCTAAACAAGCCAGGTGTGCTTTCAGCGGCTGCGTGTAATCGGCAGAACGTGAATATCTCCGTTATCTTTAAGTTAAAAAATAATTGACAGTCATTATTGTTGTTGAAGGTTTGTGGTATGCTGCAGAATTTAAAATCCTGAAGATATTTTCCCTAGAGATATCTTTGTTTCAATCTTCCGAAGAAGTAAACGAGAAATGCGCGGTTGTTTAATGGCAAAGGGATTAGTGGAAAAATAACACAAAGTTGCATTCTACGTTATTTCATAAATATGATGGTTAAATATAATGAAAATCGACGTCATAGACGTGGAAACACATGCTTCTATTTAAATTTCCGCGTGATTAAGCAGAAAAGCGTGATTATAATTTCGACGATCGAACTGTTGTTGAAACATGGG
>LUCH01007587.1:10769-24123 GCA_013368495.1 Paragonimus heterotremus | reverse complement strand
GATGCCTTCAACTTGCATGTATTGCAGACATGCCAGCTTATTGGCAACATGTCCAAATTATTCATAGTCTCAGGCATTCACTGTATATCCGGATGTGTCAATTGACTGAGAAGAGAATGCAACATCGCACAATCCATCATGCTCTCTCAACGTGACTCGTCCTGCTTGCAAGTTCAATGCACTACACATATCGCTAATCTTCACTAAGCTACCAGAAACTCGAAATTGTTCACCTGTTTTTCCACCCAAACTCGTTATTTTGTATGCTTGAAATTGATCCCACATTTGGACACATTTGATCACAGTTGGTTTCCTGGCTGTTATATTCTGTGCATCAGGTATCGTTCTTATGCCCACCACTCCCTTGTTTTTCATATGTATTTTTGTGTACCTTTTTCTTCTTCATTTTTTCTTGCTTTCTCTGTTTATCTTCGACGTTTGTCTTTCTTTTCCGTTGTGTTTTTCCCTGGGCTTCATTTTTGCTCTCATTCTCCTCTTCTTTCTTTCTCTTTCTCCTTCATTTTCCTTTTTTATTACTCCTGCTTCTTTTTCTCTCTCACTTTTTCCCTCTCAATACTTCTGGTTCTTTCCTTTGCTTTTCTTTTCACTTGTCTTCTTATTTTCTTATTTTTTTTATTCTCTTTCCTGCTGCTCGCTTTTTTCTGAGATCGTTTTTATGGCATTTTTTAAAAATGTTATCCGCATTTTTTCGGGTAACGGTTTTAGTTTTCTATTTATGTTACATATATCTGTGTTTAGGCGGAGATTTGACGGTTATGAGGGATGCAATGTGATGCATGATTGTTCTATTGTTCCACCGTTACGTTGAAAATTTTAGGCGCAGCTGTCGCCAACACTGGCTGGCTATTTCGGCCGTTTGCATGATGAGAATTGTGATGAAGTAACGGGGTGTGATATGTACATGATTCAGTGTGCTTGCTTGTCAACCTTATCACCGAAACGATCATGACAGTTGTAAACGTTGGCACATTTGGCACCACGTCTGAAACGTTAAGAGTGAGAGCTTGATCTAAAGTTCTCGAAAGATTACGAATCATGTGTGGCGCCCACCTATGTTATTCACGGCCGTCAGGGTTAACTGTGATTTGTACTATTAGGGGTTCACAGGCGGGTTGCTGTGGTTAGCAGGCGGTTGACAGAGTGTGTGAAGCACGAAATATTGGTGAACAGTATCTACATGCGGCAACCTCGAGTTGATCAGGTCTAGACAGATTTATCGAGATGATTTCAGCTCGGATGTTATGCAGAAAGTTATTGCATGATGTTTGTAATGAACAGCAACTCACAAAAGTCGCGTTACTCACGTTGTTTGTGGAACGGTATCGAAGTACCAAGCCCACTGCTGTTGTGACCAAACTGAGAACCTTATACTCCAAACGATTCGGTTCCTTCCATTGTCACTTTTTCTCTCTCCACCGTGTTTTTCGACGCGTTGTTTATGAGATGGTTTTCTTCGGATTTACATCAATTTGCGGGTATGTCTATGTTATTTGCGGGGAACCCTGATTTTTTCAGTGTGTTAACCTGAAGTTCTTATATCGTTAGTGGGGATTTTCTTTAACAGTATAAGTAGCAGGCGGCAGTTTTCTCACATCTACTACATTTTATTGGAACTGGACTGTGATGATCCCAGAAATACATAAATGAATTAGTTAACCTACCTCAACCCGTAATAGTAATAAAAACCGAACTGAGCAAATCAGGTATTATATCTCAGGAGCAAAATTGTACAGCTTATTATCAACAATGTAATAAAATAACAGTAATGAGAAATAGGTTTAATGACAATCACCACATATTCCGCAGTTCAAACGAAAGTCGTGGCAGTAGTGATAACGCTGCTTCTTTTTTTATACGTTCAGGAGTTCTTGTCTGTGCCGGGTCTACTGCAGATACTTCTTCAGTGACTGACTGAAAATCTGAAACAAACTCAGAACCAAAACTTTCAGTTTAAAATACAAGAGAGAGCTTCAAAATCTTCACGCACTTAAGACTGATAATAGACGGACCAGAATTGACAACAAAAACTGAACATGTATGGCTGACGGACTACCCATCTGTGAGTGAAAGTTCATTTTTGCAGAGAGTAGGTAAAGCATGCCCTGTAACACCCTCAGCAGACATATTAACAAGTTTCAAGAAAAGAAAAGGTTCCAGCCGCTTCACACAAGCGACAGAAATGAAAGATTCAATACTACCAGTATCGACAATGAAGGAATGCTGGAGACCACCGTTAACAGTAAACGATTGTGTTATACGGTGTGTAGAATCAACGAAATTAATAGAAATAACAGTAAGAGCAATGAATTGAAAGTCAGAACTCAAGTTCTCATTGTCACAATTGGAATATATATAAGACTGAACTAAATGGCAAACGGATTGAATGTGCACGATTTTACCACACCTGTGGCACTGAGCGTTACGAATTCGGCAATTCAATCGAGAATGTTTGCTACAACATGATTTACAGCTGTTCCACCGTCGGGTAGCATTTGAATCAGGTTCAGGGTGACTATTATTAATTGCATTTCGAGTATTTACTTTTTCAGACAGCCGCCTTTATTGACTTAGTCGCCTCACGTTGTTGTAATATAAAATCATCCGTCCATCTTTCACAGCAACGTTGACATCCTGATACTGTTCGCATAGTATTACAGCTGACTGGAATGTGGAATTCGGTAGCAATAAGACCTTCTGTTGCAGATCACGCAAATTTATTCCAGCAATCAAACGGTCACGAAGTTAAGTTTGTAATTGGTCTTCGAAATTTCACCGAGCAGCTTGAGTCTGAATTTCAAGAATAAACTGTCTGATATCCTGTTTTTCTTCTCTCACGAACGTATGAAATTTAGCTCGTTCAGCTGCTTCGAAAATTTTCAGGTTGAACATCTGAAAGCAGCCGTTTATTCAAGGATCCGTAGGAAAGAGAAATTCGTGAATCGGGAAATGGCAAGTTTCTCATCAAGCTGTAAGCATCTTTGCCATTTACGGTGAGGAAGTGAGCGGCCTTCTTTTCCGTCTTCAGCTATTTGCCTGTGAGACACCATATTTCGGAACGTTTTAAATAGTCATCGATTTTTCTCGACGAATTATAAAGATCGAGAATTTCAAGTGGACGGGAATTCATCGTAATAATTTACAGAAGTCCGCGACGCCAATTGTGATGATTTCAGAAATACAGAAATGAAGTAGTTGACACAACTGCAATAATAACCGAACTGGGCAAAGCAGGTAATTTATCTCTGGACTGCAATTGTACAGCTTATAGTCAGCAACGTAATAAAACAGCAGTAATGAGAAATAGTTTTAGTGATAATCACCACATGGACTTACATGTTGTGAGAAGAATGATAGGGGTTGTCTTACGATCGCGATAGTTTTCTGTGATGAGTCAACTACCAGGGCTAAACTTGTAGATGGATTCTTTGATATAGGGACGTGTTTATTTTTCCCAAACGGTCTGGGATGATCTGTGAACTGTTTAAACGACTCCCGTTGTACACATACTTGTTATTCATCACGCTAAAATATCGGTAGTCGGCTGGATGTGATTGACACAAACAGCAATGCGATGCAATTGCCCAATTTTGGCCATGGTCAATCCCGGTGTCATCCATTTATGATGTCACCGTTACTGCTAAACTTTACCATGGTCTTACTATCATGTGTACGCGTTGTTCACACACATGAATTATGTTGTTGGGGGTAGCTTTGTGATCGAACAATGACGTTTGGGTTTGTTCTACTCTTGTGATCAAAGCGGGGAATTAAAGTATGTGCGACTGAGTTGTTTTCGAACTATGTGACCAGAATCTTTTTGACGTGAACGGTTACTTTTTGCGTAAGGTTTCTGAATGATGTGAAATGTTGCAATGTCTTACCGTTTTGTTCTTAATTGCCTAATTCTCGTTTTGGTTATCGTTTTCGTGTTTTCAGGACCATCTATGTGTTTTGTGCATGTTCATTCGAAATACTTTCTTGATAATCTTTCGAATATCATTTTTCCGGTTAACTTCTATTTAGATATTAATACTCAAGCAATGGTCATCCGTCTAACCGACATGCGACACGCATATTAGATTACGATATTCACCCACATTGCAAATGACAGGAGCCACAAGCTAAAGAATGGAATTTCTGAAATGGTCTCACTTCAGTAGTAAATCTCACTTTGATTTTATTTTGACCTTCTTTGAGATTGATGTAAAATTTGAAATATACCAATCCAAAGGCGCCTATACTTGAACCGCTTAATATTTGTTTGGAGAGTGAACACGACCGAATTTTGTCTTGCACTCTTATTTTGTGCCAGTGCGTACATTCGCCTACTGTAGGTTGACCTGCTTTTCAAATCTCCCTCTTACTGTGCACCGTTTCAACCAGTAAGTGGGTTCATATAACACTCGTCGGAATATTACTTTAACCATATCCCGAAAGATGGACTATTCTTAACGATCGTCTGTTGATCAGTATAGGCACTGATAATGAAGTCAGACATGCATTAATGCATGGCTAAGCAAGCTGACGGATTTCAGAGTGGGCAGAAACAATTGATACCATCCATCCATACATGTTTACTGGAACTCACGACGTTCGTTTGCAACGTTTGCATTATTGACTGTGTACGATCCCTTTATAATTCAACGAGATAGATAGCCTAACCAGAGTGTAACGTCCCTCCAAATGGAGAGTTTTATCGCAATTTTGAAAGAAATGTGGGAAGTGTTTGAGCAGGCAACTCAATAAAACCGGAGCGTCACGAGGCACCGACGACGAAAACTGGTCTGGGGTGACCAGATGGGTGTGTGATTTTCTCATTGATTTATATTTCATTCAGCCACTCTCGCGTAAATGTTGCACCAGACCTCACTCTACATTTTTGTTTGACTTGGTAAAAAGTAGACAGAACACTTGAATAAGCCTTACTACACGCAAATGTCAGTTGTTTCCTGTAAGCCCTCAAAAGAATACGCTAGTTCGTTCTCGATATAATAGTGAGCTTGACAAAAATCGGATTCTCTTCCCGGCACTAAGTAACGCGGAAAACCTCAACACCGAAAATGTTGCGACTGTCCCCGTAACTTGCTCCCAAGACGAACCAAAAGATGCGTGTAAAAAGCCAGCTTTAATCCGCTCCCAGAAAGGTGTGCAACAAGGAGGAAATTACAGGGTATTAATATGATGCATAGCGACATTCTCGAATTAGACGGCTGAAGGACAGTTACCAAAAATAGTAGTTAACATCACTAGTTCACCAGTGAGCATAGCGGAATAAAGGTCGAATGTGTTGGAGCCAGTCCAACAGAATAATACCCAGTCTGGACTCTATTGAAAACCAATCGACATTGAAAACCAAAGACTCGGCGTGTTGACCCTCGTGTATTTGTGTCAACCCTGGAAAATAGAGTGTAGAGAGGAAGCACGTCAATCTAGCAAGATGTGTTTTAGCCCCGGGGGAATACTGCATAATTGATAGCTTGATTAAAAAAAGGTAGGTAAGAAACCAAAATCATCAGAAATGTATAAGTGAATACGACCATCAAAAATATTATTTATTATGGTCGCTACAGACGAGTAAAAATAGCCAAGGTTGCCTCTCGACTGTTCCGGACAGTTACGTTCACTTTGATTGGACATCGTTTTTCTCTAGAAAGGAAGAGGTTTTGGACAGGAAACTGGACTACCTAACGTTTTTTCAACGCCGGCGTTTGGCAGCCAGCCACAACATTCCATTGTTGGATTAAATTTCAGCTCCGGCACTTCGCACCATCAACTAATTTTAGGACACTTTGAATATTTCCCAATAATATTGGACGGTTTATGAACACCATTCATCTTTAGCAAGTCTATTCCTTGATTTCGCTCGTTATTTAGTATCGAGGTTTTTTGTAATTCGTTTGGTTTTTCCCATTACAGCTGTTCTGGTGTGTAGCATCATCCAGAACAATTTACCAATCACTTTACACCAAGATCATTGTCTTGTGTTGTCACATCTTTCTTAGGAGTCTGGCCTGATTTTTTCTTAATATCCTATATTAATCTATAAGATTTGAAACAGAAAATGTCTCTATTTCAAAACTGTCCTTGATAATCAGCTCGAGTCATAGATGTATTATAACAATGTTTCGAAGAAGTTGTAGAAGTAAAAGCTTTAATTCGTGCAATGTGAACGGTGCAAAGCTGCTTGTTTCAACACTGATATTGACAGTACAAACAACTTGTGTTGTGATCTAAGAACGCAGATGACACAAGGGTTTTTTATTCGACAAAGCAGCATATGGGTTAAGCATTTAAACAGGACCAGAAACAAAACCACTCATTTGCACGCGGTATTCGGCCCCAGACCGTCTCGTCTGCCACATACGTCAATGCTCAGTTCCTTTAAGTAGCAGGGACCATTATGGGCGATGCTGCACTCTTGCATTTTTCCTATGGCTTGTACGATGTCAAAATATATGCTCTACACCTACTACTGAACAGCCGCGGTATGAGTAGTATAATACGATTGATCATCTTCACTGCACTTGCACTTCTAAGATATAAAACTAAGTATGAGAAAGAAAAAAGTTGTTGACTGTAATCATTACTTGATCGGTGTTATGACAAACGGAAATCGACTGGGTCCATTTCTAATGTATGTCTTGTTTGAGTTACAGGCTTTGTAGTTTGCCTAATCTCCAATGACGAAGCTTTACTTTGAGCCTCATGTGTCACGATTGTTGTGAGTAATCACGAAGAATACACGCTCATTTGGACCGGTAACATCAGTTCTAGAGAAAACACTTGCGGTCAGTACCGCATATTGTTAACGTCGAAACTTTATTTTTGGCAATCCTACTTGGACCATGGGGCCCAATGAGGAGGTTCTTGAGTCTTGTGCACAAGTAAACTTTTTAATGGTGAGACTTCAAAGAAACCGATACTTGGAGTGGAGTAGAGTAGTGGGTAGCAGTAGGGGGTTGTCGGATGTGTTGTAGCTACTGGTCATAGTGATGTGTATCGGTTAACCTTATGTTTTCAGGAAACCCTATATGAAGGTGAAACACTAAGGATTGTATGGAAAAGTCGTAGGGATGATAAGGTTTGGTAGGGAACAGGATGAGCAAATCCGTGGTTATGGTAGGTGGTTGATGTCTGGATAACCTCTATGAACTTGCAATTTCATTCAAAGGACAAATTTTCAAGTCATCTGAGTGTTTATTTAGACCTTAATATTCTTCCTTCCTGTGGATGATTGGCACCACACAAAAAGCTCGTTTGAACTCTGTGTTGGCTCTCCGCGAACAGTACAATTCAAATGAAACGGTTCAGTAACTGGTTGCCACTTAAGATCTGTGTGACCTGGAACAACCGATAATAACGCAGTCGGCGTGAGACCAGCGGGCTCAATGCGATTACCGCTTTCAAAGTTGAATGAAATTATGCACATCTACCAAGTTTTGGAACCATGTGTTGACGGGGAGATCGATTAGAAAGTTTAAAAAAGGGCTTTGATATATGCACAGAAAACTTCTACAGAGAATGTGCTTTTGCAGAAACTAATGCGTATTCCGCACCTTAGCCTGACTCCAGATGATTCTTTATCTTGGCTCTTGAAAATTACCGTGACTGCCCGTGAAAAAGCTGCATACACACCAGTGTGTTTTCGTCAGGGGTGCCATCGAATCCCAGGAGGCCTAGCCTCTCATCCCAATGGTTCCAAAGACGAACGTGAGAAGTTAAGAGCTTGTTACCCAGCACGGGCAACTCGCCTAGTGGCTCCATTACTAGGCATGCAATCTCAATAACGTATCCCAGCCGGCTCACCGAAAGTCAGCCATGACCCCGCTAATGTGCCTGACGTCCTCCAAGACTTCCAGTCCATTCTTCTTCCGCCAACCTGCACTCATTCAGAATAAACTCTGTCAACTGTGCTTACACCCAAGCCCAAAGTCTGACGAATGAACTAACAGAACTTTGCGTGTTTTGTCTAGCTAACGACTTCTTTATCGTCTGGACTACTAAATTATGGCTTTTACCAAATCGTATTGATCCTGAGCTTAATGCAACAGACACTCTCCTTTTTCGGAATGTTGGGACAGTGGTTTGAAGTGGCGGTGTTGCCCCTCATGTTTGCAACTCCCCGCAAGCTAGTGACCTGTCTCACCCAATACTGACTGCTATTCTAGAATCTGTCTGGTGCTCCACTGCACTATCCAACTCTGACGGGTGGTTAGCAAGTGTAAGTTATCGACCTCCTTGCCCGTGATCTGAAAGTGATGAGGCAACCCTGTCTGAACCCTGCTGTATTTCCTCCCTAGGATACTCACATCTTAATAACGACAGACTTTAACCCGTAACAAACTGACTTTCAATCGTATGTGTACAAAGATCCCGTCAATATAATGCCTGCAACATTTCTAAACTCCGTTGAGGCTGCGGGCCCTACCGATCATGTAACTGATTATACAAAATGGTATAAGACCATGCTCCTTCTCCTCTAAATTATTTCTTCACTAATGAGAAATTAATGGATGATAACTTAATGGTGAACGATCCTCTCGGTTTGAGCGATCACGCCGTACTAACTTTAGTCTTTATCTGCAGTACTGAGCTTACTCCCACACCAAACGTTCCCAAAATGAACTTCTGAAGTACGAGAATGGATGCGCCTAGCCTCATGAAGCAATTCAGCTCGTCATTGTCTGTCGACAAAATGTGCTACCACCTTACTAATACCATTCGCGAAGTCATATTATTCAACACCATTCTACTGCATGACCCACCGAAAACTGCCAAAGTGATTGCGGTCCAGACCGCATGGCTTCAAAATCAATACAACAAACTAATTAAGGAAGTTTGATTGGATTTTCAAATAAGACTAACCCAGCGCATTGTCGACGATCCCAAAAGCTTGTACAAATCTGTCTAAAAAAATCGTAAAGCCCAAAATGGTGTGCCTAAGCTAAGCGGCCCTCCGAAGGCTTGCGTGCTCAGTTGGCGCAGCTTTTGGAGTCCTAGCTGATTTCTATAGCACTGTGTTTAAAAACAGTATGCCAAACTGTTCCGCCGCCAACATTGTCGACATGTCTGGTGGAATTTCGACAGTAGATACCGCATCAGATATGCTTATTAAACTTCGGAAGATTAAACTCACATTTTTGGGACCTGAATATGCATCTCCTCCGGTCCTTGATCACTGAGCTGCACAGTTAGTTGTCCCGTTAAGTATCTTTTTCACAAAATCCGTTTCAATAGGAACAGTATCCGAAAGCTAGAAATCGGTAAGTGTGACTCCCGTCTTCAATGGTGGGCAGCGCAACCAGCTTTGCAACTATCGCCGGATTATTCTCCTATCATGTGTGTTCGAGATCCTCAAAGCGTTAGTTCATGACTCACTATCTAGATATCTATTATCACAGGCTTTCTTCTGCGGCTGCTCATGTACTACGAATCTGCTGCTAATTTTGGACTACTGGACCTCTGCTGGTGACAGAGGAGAATGGGTTGTTGCTATTTACTTTGACTTTGCCAAGGTTTTTGATCGTGTGAATCACCTTGGTTTATTCGACAAGATACACCGCTGTGGTTTCATGGACAACCTTTTCCGCTGGCCAGAATCCTGTCTATCGAGCTGTTCCTATCTTGTGTGAGTGGGTTCCTCCTTATCCACTGCAAGACTCAGTCCCATGGTAGTCCCAAAGAGCTCCATTTTGAAACTATCACTTTTCTCCATCTTCATCATTGACCTACCATCTGAAGTATCATATCTCCTGATGCTGTTTGCTGATGATCTCAGAACCTGATGTGCTGCCCACAAGAGCTGTGACGCAAGTGCTCTACAGGCTGACATTGGCGCCCATTATCAACGGTCCAAAACGAACCCCATCCGGTTTAATGTCGGCAAGTGTAAAGTTAACCGTATCAGACATAAGCATAGATTTCCCTACTCTCTCGGCGGTGTACTGTTTCACGTTACAGACAGGGAAAAAGCCTTGACACTGCTGTGTTGCTCAATCTCCCCAATTCACCTAATGCTAAGGCGAATGCCAAGAAAGGTGATAGCGCTCCAGCCCTTCTGAAACGTTTGATGGGAAAATTTGGGTGATCATGCTTAAAATGCCTGCATAACAGCTTTTTTCGTCCACATCTTGAGCACAGGACCCTTGTTTGATCTCATCATTTGCAGAAGGAGGAACTTATTTAAAGAACCATTCGAGGGCATGCAATGAAAGCAGTTCACGGGTCGAGTGCAAAACCTTACTCCTAGCGGCTTTGTGAACTAAATCTCTTCTCCGTTGAATAACATAGAGAAGGAGGTGACTTAATACTGACGTTCATAATTCTGAAGATCTCAAACCATCCATGCTGATCTCTGCTTACTGTTGCGAATACTAACTTGTTTGGTGAGTATACCCTGAAAATAAACAGTCAGTATAACAGACTCGAGCTTAGGCAAAACTTTTTGTCGGTACGAGTCTGCAAAACCCAGAAGTGTCTGCCAGAAGATGTCGTGGGTGCTGTAACAGTGACTTTGCTCAAAATCCGCCTGGACTGTTACTCCAGTTTCTGATCCGAGTCCTATCATGCTCTCGTGCGCAAAACTAGTTGTATATTTTTGTCTGTCATATAGCTCATTATAAGTTATGCACTCACCCATATATAGCTTCACGTAAATAGTAGCGGTAGATATGCATTTATTCTCCATTTCAGCCTTCTGGTACAATCA
Source organism: Paragonimus heterotremus (assembly GCA_013368495.1). Lineage (NCBI taxonomy): Eukaryota > Metazoa > Platyhelminthes > Trematoda > Plagiorchiida > Troglotrematidae > Paragonimus > Paragonimus heterotremus. The sequence continues at coordinate 13,394 of LUCH01007587.1, read as the reverse complement.
GGAAAAGCTTCGAAGTACAACTGTCCCTCTGGTGTACCGATTCCTTGTTTGGAGAAACGGAACCATCAAAAGCCATCAGTTTCTACTTCCGTCCACTACCCATTGAATTCATTAGCACACTTTAACAATGGCGAAAAGATGAGAGTAGGACTTGGAGATTTATTTCGACAATCATTGATGGCTTTTAAAACATAGTGTATGTTCAGCCTCGTGACTGCCATGGCCTAATGTCATCCATCTGGTAAATTCTAGAGTCGATTTGGTCACCTAGTTTCCTTCCCATTCAAAACTGTCCAATGTAGTCAAGCAGCAAACTGCTTTTTGTTTTACTTGCTTGACGACCATGATTACGGAAAAATTTTGCGTAAATAGTCCTGTGTTTAGTCACTGCAAACAGACTATTTACCAGACAGATTTTTAATGATAATGGGTGGACTACTGTCAATTAGCAATAAGAAATGCATTCTAAATTATGTTATTTTAGCTGAACGCTACACGAACAACGGAGTTGTTTGGAGACATTACGAAGACGGGTTCCGTTCGCTCTGACAGAGAGGGATTTGATCAACAACATGACCGATGCCGGCATACTGTGACACGGTGGCGTGGGTAGCTGGGACAAAAATCTGAACATGTAAACAGTCATATCAAAGTGACGTATAAAAACGTGGGAAAAAGTAAGGGATTCCGATGGTAGACAGCAGCAGATATAGAATGGCTAACTATTTGGCTAATGCGCTGAATATGAAAGGATGTAAACACACAAAGGATGGTTTCACTGTTAGACTAAAAGGTGTGGGCTGAATACGTATGAGGTTGATCTAACATTTCCCAAATTTGGCGTGAAAGAAGACATACGCCAAAAACAGATGCCGACCAAGTCTTACTGGACTTGCCATCTTTGTTAAGTGAGTGTGGTGCAAGTGATGTCCTTGCTGACGACGAGATTGTTATATGCCACTGCTGCTCGTTTATCAGAACATTAGAGAAAAATCTTGCTCCTGCGATGGGAAGAAAAATGAGTGGGAGCAAAAAAATGTTTCTGTTCGGTTGTAGCATGATTGGTGAAACCTTTTTCTGTTGATTCTATGGCGCTCGCACCGAACGGCATCGATGTTCGTGTGATCAACCTCAGAATGCGATGACGTTAATGGTATTCCTGCAAAAGCGGCTGTGTGATTTGCACACAAAAATAATAGCTCACTTGTGACGGACTATTCTGATTATGAACATTACAACTCCTCATCCGAATATTGGGGAATGTACTAAAATTCAGTTAGAGTACTTGTTTCCAAAACGCATCCTTGCGATACATGCGACCTTATTTCAAGTGCAAGTTCCATAAATTAACGTTTTTGTACGTCGTCATAGACCGACGTTGATGACCACCGTAGTAATGAGTTTTATATGATTACTGAGTTGAATTGCTGCGTTCAGTTTGATTAACAAATTCCCGTGTGATGTATATGCTTGCATATCTTTTGCTTGATAACATCCATAAAAGTGGTTTCAAACAAACACCAAGTCCAGGCGTCGCTGATAAATCAAAGGGGGTGGGAGTGATAATTTACATTGTGACGTGAAAATCTACGGAAATCTATTTGATCATAATAGAAGGTGAACCTGGTGCTTCGTCGTTGTTTATCTCGCCATAGCCTGAGCTACACGCCTGCACCGTCCGTCCTCGAGAACAACTAAGTGTGCACATCACGGTCGAGCTGTGATGTTGCTTAGCTGTCCTGTGCGCCTGCTGCCTCAGAATACAACAACATAACTGAATGTGTGACGCTTATGTTTGCCGACAGGTGCCAAAACGTGCCTGACAATTACCTGACAAACACTGTGATAACAATCTGGAGCGATCGCGACCAATGACCATGGTCGGTAATACCTGTGGGTAGGTCTGACGGAAACATGAGCTGGGGCGGTGAGTAAACTTGCAAGTAAACTGTAAGACGCATGTGCATGGCCGGAAGGTTGTTGTGCCGTGATAGTTCATGGTTTGAGTGAAATGTGTGACCATATCCAGTGGACAGAATGCTGTACGAAGGTCCGAGTTGAGGATGCGGTTTGATTGTGCTGTACAGTTCTGAGTGTACAGTCATCTACTGCCGCATACGGTCGCCGACGGTTGCCTAGGGAACAGGTAGCGGTCACAACGATGATGTTTATTTGGATGGGGTTTGTGATCGTATCAACCAGAGTGGATCAGCTGAAGCCGATTAACGATGTGGGTAGTGCATTGATCTTGCAAGCAGGACGAGTCACGTTGAGGGAGCATGATGGATTGTGCGATGTTGGATTTGAGTGCGGTAGCATGTGACTTACTAAGGTTGTGTTGTTGTGGAGCAACGAGGGGGAGGTGGTCCGGTTGTGCCCGGATAGCTCAGTCGGTAGAGCATCAGACTTTTAATCCGAGGGTCCAGGGTTCGAGCCCCTGTCCGGGCGGTGGGCTTTTGCTTACTCATCCAACAACTGCCGACTTCCCAGACTGACGCCGACGCCGACACCGACGCCGCCGCAGCCGCAGCCACAGCCGCCGCCACTGATTCCGCCAGTATGAAGCCGAAACCGATGCTCACCGATTACAACTTGTTGGTCCGGTCAACCAGGTTTGAAGCATGA
>LUCH01007586.1:3322-23291 GCA_013368495.1 Paragonimus heterotremus | reverse complement strand
CGCAGTGAACAGTTTCAAGCAAGCCGTTTTAGATGGTAGCCTGATAGTAAAGATGGGTACATACATTTATCCTGCTGACGTTAAAAGTTATCTGGACCACATTCAAAAGGTCACCAGAAGATATGCAAAGTTTAAAGATCAACATTATGTTTGACGATGTAAGGAAGCTGTCCATACCTTTCTTAAAATGCTGAATGCTGTTACTGGCTCTGATTTCATTCGGAAGTCTATTCCAAATATTGGTATACTTTACAATAAAGAAGTTGGCTCGTATCTTTGCGCGAGCTAACAGAGTTGGCAAAGTGGAACCCTTATTTCGTAGACTATATGAGGAGCTGTGTTAGAAATGAATGGTGAAACCTGTGGTGATGGCGTCCGAGTGCGTCAGTTTATACAGAAGTTTAAGGTTCAGCTTTAGTCTTCGTAACCAAATTGGGTCGATGTTAAGTGTTTGACAACGCTCACTATAGGTGAGAGACCATGAATATCCTATTATGCTTTTGGTAAATGAGCGTTGGAGATTTTCTAAAACAAGCCTATCGGATTTGCGCAGTTGGCAATAAATGAAGGTGCAATACTCAATTTGAGGTCGAGCGCACATTTTGTAAACAGCCAGCCTCGCATCCGGTAGACTGAGTGTTTTTGTGATACAGCCTATTGTTCTTTCAGTCTTTGCTACCTGAAAGCGTACTTGTCCAGAGAAATTGAAGGAGTTGGAATACCTTATTCCTAGATCTCGAACGAATGTGGCGGTGTCAATATGATGGCCATCTAGTGAGACAGACCCAGTGGGTACTTGATAACCATATGTGATAATGTTCGACTTGTTTGCTGAGAACGTCATGAGCCATGTCTTGCATCACGACTCCAATGATGCTAGGCCATATCGTATCTTTTGTAGACACAATAAGGGGTTTCTGGGCTGGCGGAATGTGTAAACGAGTTTGATATCGTCAGCAAAGAGAAAAGGTTTGCCATGCTTAATAACATCGCATACGTCATTTATATACATGAGGAAGAGCAGTGGTCCCAGGACGCCTCCTTGAGTCACACCACTTGTCAGCAGTTTTGGCATTGAGCAATGCTCTCCGATTTTGAAAGGTTGGGTTCGGCCTTCAAGATATGATGAAATCCAGCTGCACAACGGGTCTCGTATTCCAAGGGATGCTATTTTGATTAACAGGCGTTTGTGGGGCGCACGATCAAACGCCTTTTGAGCGCCAAGGAGTATGATAATGACTGCATTCCCTGCATCGGCAGATACCGATATATGGTATAAAAATTTCAGTTGTCATGTCATGCAAGAGCGCTTACTAAGAAAACCGTGCTGCGAAAGGTTTATAAGGTTATGTTACCTTAAGAATTCAACAGTGGGCGCTTTTATTGTTCTTTCAAACATTCATGAGCAGATTGGTGTGTGGCCGATTGGACGATAGTTACTAATTCCCTGTCTTGGACCACTTTTGTAGCGAGAAATTATGACTGACTTTTTCCACTGGGGAGAAAAAGTGCTGGATAGAAGTGACGGCGTTAACAAATTCAGTAATAGGATGGGTACATCTTCACCTCCTTGCTTGATAATGACTGGTGGGATACCATCTGGTCCAGGGTTGATTGGGGGTTTAACGGTAGCCAGCTGTGAGCGGATACTTCTAATATCAACCGCAATGTTGAATAGAACATTTGTTATTTTCAACGGAATAACAGGTAATACTGCGCCCTCAACGCTGAACGCAGCAGTAAAATGCGAGTTGCAGAGTTCACATATTTCAGCTGGGTTATCAATAACCGTACTGCCTTTGAGAGTGAAAACTTTTATGGAAGGGGCCCTCATGGAATTTCCCTGTCTCATTAGTTGCACTAGTTTCATGCTCCTTTGCTCATTGCCAAGTGCAAGCTTTTCTTCGTTTTCGTAACGCAGTTTCGTTATGTATTCTGTGTTCAAACACACCGCTCATTTACATTACTAGGGAGAAGTCCCGTGTTCATCTGTGCATCGACTTAAGTGATTTAAGTTTGCCAGTCTTTTTAACAGTTAGGATTCTACCTTGTACATAAGAATCAACGCTTTTTGACTTCATGGGGGCCGGACTATCGATAAAAAATGGAGTATTTGATAAATTCTTCTGTTGCTACTTTTGGGTCTGATGTAAGAAAGAACGTGTTCCAATTTAAAGATATTAGTAAGGAGGAGAGGATAATTCAACCGATATATTTGATCGGACGGTAGAATACAACTGGGGTTCGATAACTGTATTTGAATCGAGCTGACATTTGACGATATTATGGTCACTTCCTGAAAGTTGTCCCCATAGACGAGTTACCTGTAGTGAATATGAGATCCAAAATATGTTTCTTTCTGGTGGGAGCTAAGACATGTTGGTTCCATCCATTCACTTGAATGCGTGAAAGAAAATCAGCTTGCTTTGCAGGAGCTGTAAATGAGATCCGTGAAATATTGGGCATGTTAAAGTCACTACTTATTAATTTGTATTCGCAGAGTACGTTTGATACATGACTTATCACCTCTGCAAGGTCAGTCAAGTCACTGCTAGTAGCATTAGGCGATCGGTAAATACATCCAATAAGTGGGTTGCGAGGACCTATACAGACCATTAACCACAACGAGTCCTCGATTGTGTTAAGACTAGGCTCGTCGAGTGTAACTGCGGAAAATTGCTCTTTTAGGCAAATGATGCATCCACCGCCTCGTCCTGTGAGACCACCCCTACGAAATGTATATCCCATGAGGCTTAGTTTTGTGGCTGGACTATCAGGGGAGCACCACGTCTCAGTGACGAGAATAATATGGGGATTAAACAAAAAAACAAAAGATCTAGAAATGTGCATCTTACTTATCAAAAGTATTACGTTTATGAGTAATAAATAAGTGGAATTGATTTTATCAGACACAACATTTAAGCTGCTAAAGAACTATATGAAAGATGCGGAAGAGGGTTGCGAAATATTATGTGTAGGGGTCCGGTTTAAAGACATATCAACTTTTCACTCACGTTCGAGTGGATGTCGCAAGGAAGAGTGTCATTATAGTAGGATGACTGAGTGGTAAATGGGGAGGGGCCCAGATGGTAGTGGATGAAATACCGGACGATGGACTAAAAAAAATTGGGTTGGAAGAACTTGCGCTGGTTAAGTAATCAGGTGGTGATTCACCTGATGGGATACATACGTTAGGAATGTGGCTACTGGTAGCAATCTTGCTTTGGATAGAATGATAGGGTGTTGTGAAGCTACTGGGTGATGCACGGGAAGTGGAAAACCTGGTATAGTTGTGGGCTGGCTTGAAAGCAGCAGAAGACGAAATGTTCATTTTCGTCTGCGAAGCATTGTCGCCTAAAATTTGGTTCTTAGAGTCAAATATGTAGCGTTTATGAGACGCCGCCGATTTACCCTTTTGTTGCATCCCTAGAATATTGTTTTCTGGTGGACACGGTACAGGTTTCAGTGCTCGTCTGGAGACCTGTTCAGGCGTTTCGGGTCTGCAATTGGCATGTGCAATCATTCCAGATAATGAAAGGAAATGCCTGCAGTAAGAAGGAGTTAGATTTGTTTGTCCAACTTCCTCTTTGTTCTCGAACCTTTGGATGTTACCCCTGAAGCTGTGGAGAACTTTGGGCACCTTGGGTCCAGGACTCAGTCCAGTCAGCATCTCGGTTGGCGGAGGAAATCGTCAATGGATAGGGAAAGTATTTCTGGCACTAACCGTGCGTTTCACTGGAGATACTTGACCGCGCCTAACATCAACAGAGCTGGACGTGGTTTGTTTTTCAGTATTCCCCTGGACGGAAATGGTAACGGTGTTGCTAGTTGCGGCTTGCTGACCTGGGGAAGTCGTGGAACAGCCTAGGTCAGTGGTCAAGTAAATGACGTTGTTGGTTTTGTTACTGGAGTTCCTTTTTACTTGAGAAATATTCGTTCATAATATTCACCGTTGAAGTGGTATCTTGTCCCTAAACACTTTTATCGACTTAAACTTTGAGGCACTTATAATCTGGTCTTGATTTTTGACGAACTCATTTGCTACAAGTTAGCTTGTGGACTGTAATAATACTGGACAACAATTTTGATGTACCATCTCGCGAAGTCCTAGACATTGACAGTTCTGGTCTTCCATTCTGCTAGCCATGAGTGAGACGTTTTTTACTGAGAGTAAGGGTATTCTGTCAGGCACGTTAAACACAACCACCCTACTTACACAGCGTATCCGTTTGTGCAGTTCAGTAGCTATTGTGTCAATAAAAATCCCAGCAGCTACGAGATCTTTAGGGCTAGAAGTGGTAGTCTCAGGATGGGTGCTAACTGGAGTATTTAGAATGCCAACCATCTGGTTCAGTCGGTGGAAAATGTTGATAAGCTCCTCATACTTACTGTGTATTTTTGTCATTTGGGCCTCTAGGTCCGCTAGTTTTTTAACGTGATCTGCAGATACATCGGTAATAGGGACTAAACAGATGTTATTGCTGTTCCTTCCTTGTATGGGGCTCACATTTAAAGTTGAAATCACCGCCTTAGCAGCAGATTTTGGCTCCTTAGCGATGAGAGCAGTGGAACAGGCGCCGAACGTGGTGCCTGGGGATTTTATGTCTCTCTTCGTTGTTGCCACGCCTTTCTGGCACAAAGCTGATTGCCTGGCAACTGACGATTTTTGGATACTAGCTGACCTAGTGGACGTAAAGGCAAACTTCCTTTTTTAAATAAATAATGGTCAGAACTTTTAATCTCCATGGATAGCCTGACAGACGCGAAAGACAATGATCATATCTGGAATGCTATCTCCTTCGACTATACCAAAGCTTTTGACGGTGTCCCACACGGTCCTCTTGTACATAAACTAGAAGCTTGTTGAATCCAAGGAGAGGTTCTTTGCTGTATTACATCCTATCTTGGTAATGGGACTTTTAGAGTAAAGACCACTTCGGACCTATCTTCTTTCTCACCGGCCCCCACTGGAGTTCCCTAAATATCCGTACTTGAACAGCTGTCACTTCTCATATACATCAATGACAGTCCCGACCTAGTTTCTAGCAACTCCCTCCATTGTGCTGATGACTTAAGAATCTGGAGTGCCTGTTGCAACTTTTTGGTTCATGAACTGAGAAAATTTGTCCCAATATTTTGTGTTCCCCATTCCCCCCTAACCTGACACTTATTCTCACTGCCCCACCCACCACGTCCAGTTCTATTGAACTTAAGTGTCATTAAGTGTCCTTGGCGCGAGTAGCCATTTTTGTCCTGGCCTACTGGCGTGGCGGCTCAAATTTACCGAGTTAGTCTTGTTGAAAAACTACTGATTTCGCTGGACGAGACTATCATCGCGAAGGATTGAGGTCTGTCTTTTATAATTATTGATGCATTTCTTTAATAACACCCCAGAAATTGTTGAATCCAATTTTGTTTTCAATGTGGGGATTTTTTGGGGGGCTATGTGTTACTCGACGATCGGACGTGGATTGTTGCACTTATGATCCAGTGCATTGCAGGGTTGACTTGATTGTATTGGGTGTTGGTCGGATTACTGGAGTCTCCCTCTAAACGACAGCAAGTGTGCACATATGTTGCTCGATGAGGACTCCGGGAACTTATTCGTGATATGTTGAGCACGAATTGTAATAAACATCGCGAAAGTCAACCTTAAAACGGACTTGGGGATTTGGTTGTCGATCGGTTCCTCCTTTTCTTATTACCACCAGATGGCCGCCAAAATGGAACTTGGGACTCAAGATGATAAGGTGTGCTTTTCCCTGAATAGGCCCGCTTGCCTTTCAGTCGCTCCACACAGTCTACATAAGACCAATTATTGAGTATGCCAATCCAGTTGTATACACCGGTTTGAAGAAGGACATAGTCGCCATCAAACGCGTTCAACGAGTAGCCACCAAAAAGTTCACTGGTTTGCAGCATTTGTCCTAATAGGCTTGCCCTGAAATCCCTATTCCTTATTCACGTGAGTTTCGATGGCTTCGCGGTGGCTTAATCCTTACACCGTCTTCTTTAACGCGGGACTTGTGCAGCAATTCTGTAACCCAGCAGCTGGCAAATGTCGATGGGGTCACGACAAGGAACTCTATGAGCCTCGACTCCGGACCTTCCCCATGCAACATTTGTTCTCTTACAGGGTTATCAACCACTGGAACGACCTTTCATTAAAGACAATTGGCTACTCTCTTATGGACCGTTTCAAAGTGTTATTAGAATCTCACTTACTTGAGAAGTTGTTAACCTGGTTTTTTTCTGTTATGTTAGTGTTTTACTCTGTTCTCATTATTCTCTGCAGCCCCTCAAAAGCGGTGCTGCCGTCTGTTTTCAATGACTTACTTCCAGGTCAACAGAAAACCGCTGACGTCGAAATGGGCAAACTGACTGGATCCGATTGACTTGGGCATCCAAAATCGAACCCGTGAACAAATGGCTGAAGTCGCTGAGAGCAAGCGAGAATCAAGCAGTACTCTAGAGCGAACTGTAAAAGCGCTGCCAACGGTCACATAGAGAAGGTCGTTCCCATGGTCATTGACCCCGTAAGAAAAGAACTAGTGCATGGGGAGGGTCCGGGGACGAGGCCTGAAAACTTTTTGTTATGTCCTCGTCCAACATCATCATTCGCTATGATAAAGAACCGTTCGACGATACCTATTTTAAGGAAGTGTGTAGGAAGTGAATCACCTCAACTCGCAGAAAATGCAAGTGGATAGAAATGAAAAATTTTAAGTTGAGACTCGTACGTCACATTTCTTAGTTCCGTCTCTAGGGTGATAACCACACGTTGGACACGCTCAACTGCTAATGTCCTCTTGACTGTTAGTCGCAGACCGTGATTTCCTCAGCTGTCATGTTCTGGAACATTATTTTACTGAAAAAGCCTCTTTGTTAGCTTGGTACCTGGTGCAAAAATCGAAACTGTCGAAATCTGAGCCATGGACTCGTATCTGATTATTTTAACTGACCGTTACATGGAAACGACCCTGTCGTAAATCCTTCGAAATTCGGTATGGCGGATGTTGTTGTGGTTGGTTGCATGTATCAGTGTTAAGGCAAGGATGCTGGGGTTACTTTTGATTTATTTTGTCACTTTTTTCATTCTTTGATTATTTCATGTTCATTTATTTATCATTTATTTGCAGGAAATGGATTATATTGTGACCTTCATCGCGATGTTTGCGAATCGTAATTTTCGCACTTCCTCGCAGTTCCATGAGTGACTTCAAAGGTACATGGATGAGATGGGCTTTGTTTACGTTCGTGTGATTCGCCGTAGGTCGAAAATTGTTCAAAGTAAGATAAGGTAAGGTGACATGGTTTCCTGTAATCCGTGCAAATTTATTATTGTTGTACGAAGTATTGGGGGCATAGAAGTGTATTCAGGGACGTGCGACGTGTTAACTGTTGCTAGTTTTAACAAATCAGCTCTTGCGACATATGTTGCAGACAACGACTTCATGTGGTCCGACGAGGTGCGTGTCTGGTTGTGAGCTCTTTCGAGTTGGAGCAAAACGTCCCCCTCAGTCGTCCGCTATGTGAGTGGCATCCTACAAATCGTGAACACACCGACAGTGAATTAAACGAATACAGCAATCCGTTTCAATGCAATACACTAACTACTGACATTAAGCAGTATGCAGCGGATGTTTGCGGGAAGTTTATCACAACTGCTGGCATCGGAAATATCCGCCGCAAATTAAAGCTTGCAATGTCGAGTGAATTTGTCATGTAATATTGACAAAGGAACACTTAAAAGCCTTGATGAAGTGCTGTTGGAGTTTATTGCAATAGGTGCGGTGCACACCGTGCGGGATGAAGGCAACAGATATACGCATATCTCCCTCGCCCAGTGAACGCAGATTGATTCCGACGTTTCTCACATGTTGTGAATGTGGATGCAACTCACGGGACAAACAGGCACAAGTATGTCATTTTACATTTCCTCATACTTTCGAAGCTGGGAGTCATGTCAACTTCTCGTAACAGACGGTTTGGGACACAACCGACCTGCGATGTACAGGTACATTCTTAGTGAGAGCCAAGCTTCATTACGCCGGCTGTTCGGAATTTTTCGAGAAATGGTGGGCAAGCAGATTGTGATGAAGACGTTCGTTATGGACAAGATGGCTACGCACATGAGGTCAGCCCATGTGGCGTCCGGCTGCGACATTCTGTTGTGGTGCTTTAATGTACGTGATACCGTACGTAGGCAAGTAGGTGGGTAAAATTCGTCCGTCAAGCTCATTAAAACACAAACTCTTCTCGCACTCGCTATCACTTCTACCGAATGGTTACGGTAGACAGTGAGGGAGAGTAAGTTACACCCTTACACATTTTACCGTAGAATTAAACGTGATTTGCATGTCATCAGCCGGACCGATAGGAATTTTCTGAGTTATTTTTTGTGTCATTGGCAGTACATCAAGCTTCAGTGGGCCGTCTACGCACAAAGCGATGTTGTCCACTTTGGTAATCGCACAAGTAATAGGCTGGAGAACGCAAAGGTACGGTTGAAAAACGGGGCGCATCCAAGAAACTTTCTAGCCGTTGCCATTAGGAAAATATGGGTCCACATTGAGCGATGATGCGGGAGTACGAATTACAAACGATGTACGGATGCGATTGTCGGTGTTGATTGGTACGTCAAGGACATTGTTCACAGAATGATCACGTTCGCTAGTCGCCTTGTCCAAAACTATCTGGACGGATGGACTTCACGACTTCATTTTGAAACAATATCTCAGTTCAAGGTAAGCGGTTCTCTAGTAATCACGGTGATCATTGCGGCTTTGTGTGTAACAAAATAGCGACGCTTTCGTCTTGTGTAGCGTAGAGGGCACCTGTGAGTGTACTTTTTACCGTTCAATGTGGCTCCCATGCACACACATTTTGCCGGTGATTGGGAAACATTTCTACCCATACGGTGAGGCTCTTTTAGCTTTCATTTCCGTTTACAACGGTCACGTCCCAATTCATGAGGGATGGCTGGAAGGGTACAGCTTGCCGGTTCGACTGTTGGCTGCTTGCTGCAGTCAACTTCAACCGTCACTATAAAGCTCTACATAATGCACTTGAAAAACTGAATGACTGCAACAACTGCACGGCGGTGACCTGCTTCAACAGCACCACCGCCTTCGCTAGTTATGTAATGGAGCATGCCAAGGCTGGTTTATTTTTGTACGACTCCCCCATTGGCTCATCTACAAGCGGTATGCAACCGAGATGGTTGAAGAAGTCTGAAACAGGATTCCCATGGGAACGCTGTGATGGCCCGGTACAGATGGACAGCTACCGCTGTGATGCCCATCAACCGATGGTTCACCCTAAATGTATCCAAATAGCGGACACGAACCAGTGTCCACCCCGTGGCAAGCAGCTCCAACCCCATTCACTCGGTAAGTGCACGTTTTCAGTTCTTAATTTTGTCAGTTCCTTCTACTTCAGCCGTCGTTTGCACTCTTGCAGTGATTATGAAAACCAAGTCCAGGACGCCGCACGTAATGGCTGTCGACTTAGACCGATTCGATGAGAGTGTACCGCTCGCCCACGGGCCGAAGAATCTGCCAGTTAACATAAACTGGAGCGATTATCCTGTTGATTTAATTGTGGAAATTAAGTTCCTTCATCTATACGTGCACAGCTTTCTTGCAGATATCACACGCGAAGAACGACATGATGATGAGAACTTCATCTGATACACGGCCTCGGTTATCTGGGAGGATACCAATAACACATGAAAACCGAGGGCTGCATTCTGCGCTGGAAAAAAGCGGAGGTAGTATGTATCTTTTTCCGCAATCTTCTAACATACAATTCACGCTGTTATTCCCACGCTGTTGTTCTCAACGACTTAACCCGTTCACCCATACTTTTCCGCATACGACATCGTTTGGTTCAACTCGTAGGGTAGGACGAATGGACGGCGTAATTATGTGTTTCAGCCTGCGGGACTGGTTGGCTTCACTCATGAGGCAGGACAAATGCGCCGAACTGTTGTAGGCTTTTAGGCGGTAAGTGCTCTTCGATGCCGTTCGTTCGGCAGGTCACCTCGTCTTTATTCCAGCGTACTTTATGATTCAATGGAGTTTACAACAGTGGTAAAACGAATGGCAAGTCATGGCAAATATATTCAAGAAAACACCATTAACTTCTCTAGTTCCTTCGATGTGTCCTGCGTTAAACTAAGCTTACATGCGTACCTTACGTTTGCAGTTTTATAGAAAGCTTAGTCCACATGTTTTGACGGTTTGATCGTTGGAAGTATAATTATGTTTTGCTGCTTAGTTACGTTCAAATTTAAATATGTGCATATGTTTCTACGTGTACGACATAAATTTTCATTACATTCCATCATCACTTCCCCGAAATAACAAAGAATACCACTTTTTGCCAATAATATCTATGCCACCGAACTACCGCACATTCTCTACCTTTACATTCAGAAGATTGAAGCAGAAAGATTTCGCAGCAACAGAAGTCTGAGAGTTCAGGAACTGAAACACGTCAAAAAACTTCAGTAACTTAAGTAGCTAGAAAATTTTAACTAAAATTAGAAGAGTTTCACGGTCTGCCGATTGCACGCAGTCATTCAATTTTAATACAAGAAGTTCGCGTGGGTTACTTAAGAGTACCGATTGTAACGCAGCGGCCGTCTTGTTACTTGTCGCCATTTCAGCTTTCGTTCAGGTAAGTCGTGTGTGTGCCTTAATGCGCCTTTGGCTCACGCCTGTCTCTTATGTCTACTTTATGTGAATTACCGTAAGGAACCCTACTTGGGAGGAACCCTGCTTCCCCATGTCCCCACGTTGCACGACGGTGGTTTGCAAGTGTAACGGGTAAGCGATGCAAGAACGCCCGGCTTGCTTGTTATACGGTCGCAAGTTGTAGGCCGTAATTTCTGGAATTGTTCATGGAAAAAAATATTTCAACATATTCCGCTTCCTTTTTTGGTACCTGGTGCGGAAAGTGAAATTCCTGAACTCCTTTCCATTGGCTCATCTAATTGCTTTAACTGGACGATAATCAAAAGCGGCCCCAACTTGTGTTGTTTTCAAAATTCGGTATTGTCGCTCTAGATCCCCCTTTGTAGTCGCGACTATGATTGCCTGCTGGATTCCGGGTCCATACATAGTCTACTTGATAAAGAAACATAACATCTGTCAAGTTTGTCGTCATTGTGGTGCCTATAAACCGTCGTCTGGCCGTTAACAGAAAACCGTTGCACATCGTGGATTATGTTCCTGGAACTGTGCGGATAGGGGAGTGGACTTTCACGCTGAAATTTCTAATTGTCCCGGAATTTTCCTTTCATGTCATTTTGGGAAGCTCCTTCGGTATTTTTGTTGTGCCACTGCGCATTTCTCGTTGACTTGTGGCTTTTCCTTTTTGTGAAATACACTTTGTTTTGCTTCGATTGCTACCGTTGGACATTGCTTGTTGTCAACTATAATTGACTCACTGGAATCGTAGAGTATTGTAAAGCAGCTTGGGGCCGTACTTCTGACTCAATTTTGGTAGTCGATTGTGTAAGTCGTGTACATGTCTTACTGAGTCTTCCGCTCAGGCTATTGTCGGTTATTCCCCTTTTTAAAGCCATCATTGGAACCGTCACTTCAAAAGAATTTTATCCTCCGGTGATTCCACGTCGTAGAATGTTGGTTTATGAGTGTAACTGGTACATGAAGCTAGAAATTCTGGCCTGCTTGTTTGTCGTAACCCCTCGAAAGGATACGTTGATTGGTCCTAGGTATAGTTGTGCGCTTGACAAAAGTCGGCTTCTCCTCCTGGCAATGATTAACGCAGAAAATCTTGGTCCCGAAAAATACCGGGATATTCCCCCTAATGGCTCTCAAAACAAACCGAAGAACGCGTGCAGAAAACACCATTGTTCCGCTTCAAAAACTTGTGTGACAGTGAGAAAATCATAGTATTCTTTATGGTGCACAATGACCTCAAGGCATTCTCGAATCATAAATTTGAAGGAAAGTTGCCGAAAGTAGTAAGTGAGGTCACTAATGCACCAACAAACAAAGCGTAATAAATGTCGGACAGGTAAAATATAACCGAGGCTACCTTTCGGCTGTTCTGGACATTTACGCTCATTATGTTGTATTAGATCGTCTTCTCGAAAAGTAAGACGGTTTTGAGTGAAAAAATCGGACTCTGTAACATTGTTACAATGTGGCTTCTGTTGTTTTGGGCGTTTGCGCTTGACGTTATTGCTGTGTGTTAACAGATGAATGCACGGTTAACGTATATACACATATATATATTAATGCAAAAATATTAGTCCGTCGTAAAATGCGCTCATTTATCATATAAATATTTAATGATAACGTTTTAATTAGAAGACAAGGATTATACCACAGCTTTTAGCGTGAGTTGTTAGAATCGTGAATTTTACATTATTCCACAGTTATAGGAGCTTCTCTTAAGGTACATGGAAGATGTCGGTGTAGTCCGTGTTCCTGAAGCCATCCAATTGTCGAAAACAGTTCTGAATTACGATAAGGTATTGGAACTTGATTTGCTGCAAACCATCCAGATTTATTATCGGCGTACAGATCACAAGGTTTGTGGGATTGTGTGCAGAGGCGTCCGAATTGTCCGATGGGTAAAGCCTTGTTAGTTTTAATATTTTAGTACTTGTGACCGTTGTTGCAGATTACGGTTCCATGTCGACAGGAGGAATGCTCGTTATGTTGTAAGCTGTTCCGAGTTTTAGCACAATAACCATCTCAGTCGTCTGGTGTACGAGTCCCCTCCCACAAAACAAAGATTCACCTTGAGCAAAACGAAAGGCTGTTGGAGTCTGTTTGAGTATAATGCACCAACTGCTGATATTAAGCTGTACGTAGCCAATGCTTGTAGCGAGTTTATCTCAAACGTGAACGTTGGAAGCATTCGACTTAAGTTGAAGCCCGCAATGTTGAATGAGGTTGTTACGTAACATTTGTAATTGGGCGTGAGAGAATCTTACCGAAGTACTCTTTGGGTTTGATCCGAGAGAAGTCTTGAGTAATGTCCAGGATTAAAGCAACAGATTTGCGCATATTTTTTTCGCACAGCGAAGACAGGCTAAACCATTTAGATTTTTTGCACAAGTGGTGAATGTGACCGCCACACACGGGACAAACAGGCATTTGCATGTCGTGAAAGGTTTTCTGACACATTTAGGCTCAAAGCAACAACAGTTGTTAGTTACTGATGACCTGCATCATGTGCTACCAGTAATATACGGGCACGTTCGTAGTAAGGAGTGTTGATTTGTTAAGATCTTTTGTATCATTCTGAGATTGCTATGCTTTGCTTGATTAATGTCGAAGTGTGGCCCTATGTTTTATTGCTTTTTACAAAATGAAACTGCGTTAATCATCTTTATTCTTACACCAGCTACTGCAAGAGTTTTCCGTACTCTCATTCAGCCAGGGCCCTGCACATTTCAGAATGTCAAAATAACACATCTTTTGTCTATATTTTTTCTTGAGCAGCTTATAATTCTTATCGTTTCTCGATACGCACAAAATCGTTTTGCTGCCATCCAACCAATGGCTGTTTTTTCGAGTAAGCTCAATTCCGTCTTATCGTCCCCCATTACTAAGCGGTGCCTAGTTGTCAGAGCTGTTGTACCGGCACATTATTTGTTTAATTTGTGAGGATATTTCATTTTCGAGGTATGATATTCAACTTCCATGTACATTGATTCAATTAGTATCGTATTAAATCTAGTCATTACGGGCGCCTTTTCATTAACGGTTTCGAAGATATATTATCTCTTCTGTCATTGGATATTCAGAAGGGCATTTTTGGATCACAAGATTACGCGTAACTCGGTGTGAACTTGATTCGTTAGCGAACGATTCAATAAGGAGTATGCTCCACTACGTGGGCTGTTTGAATTTTCTCGAGAAAGGATTAGGGAGCTCATAGCGATGAAGACGTTCTTCATGGATAAAACGGTTGTTCAAGTGGAGCAGTTTGTGCCGTGTTCGGTTGCGGCATTATAGTGTGTTACTTTTGTTTACATGATGCTGTCCGAAAACATAAAAGTGAATAAAATTTTTGTACTGCCCATTAAAAGGCTAGTTTGTAGTCGACATCTGTTCATATAAATGGACGCAACAGACAACCGGCGAGAGTGAGATGCGCCACTAGATACTCCATATTATACATCCAAACATAATTTGGACGGTATCAACCGAACTGAGAATAAATTTATGAATTCTTTGTTGTGTAACTGATTTCACATCAAGTCACAGTGGGCCACTCATGCATGAATCGATGTTTTTCACTTGGGCAACCAAGAAAAATGCCGGCTAGTGAGTGCGGGTGGATGTATAAATCAGCAGACGCACTCGAGAGACTTCCTAGCCACTGCCATTCATGAAATACGGATCCAAGGTTAGTGGCTAATGCAACAAATCACCGTGCAAAGCCATTTGCATATGACATCGTTGTGAGGTTGTGGTTCTTGACTTGAACGTCAAGAGCATTATCCAGTAATCGCCTTGAATATTACAATCGCGTACGCATTATGATGGCCACGCTTTCTTTGTGAGCAGTACGTAACGCGCTTTTAGATGTCACTTCTACCGTTCCATGTGAAGTTCTTGTATCCAGATTCTTTCAGTGTTCTGCAAGCATGTCCGCTCATACGGTAAAATTTATGTAATACTCACTTTTTATTTATAAATGTCGTGCCACCTTCACCGTCGCTGGTTGGCGGGCATGGCTTCCATGTTGGAACGCTGGCGAGCCCGCAGTAAGGGGGAAATTTGGATAAGAGATTCCCATAAAGCTCGCAAACTACGAGGTCGACCAGCACTGGAGTGGTCACAAACGTATGTGACGTTTCCTCACAAACTTCGAGTTTCGTCAATGTGTCAGTTAGTCGCAAGCAACAAGCGTCGAACGGCAAATCGAAATGTCGGAAGCAATTTGCGTCAAGGCCGCCTGTGTCCCACATTTATGATGGGGTTCAGGCTGCGTTCTGAGTGGTCCCGTACTCAACGACCAACCGCTCTTTCGTGCACCCACATGAGTATGTGGTTACCGCCTGTAATTGCAACGGTAAAGTGTGTACTCCTCTTGAGTCACGCGTTCCCTGAACCGTTGTTGTTGCCTGTTATTGCCTGCTTGACGTGGATTGCGTGGCAATAGGAAAACGACACAATCGGTATAAAAATAGGGAAATAAGTATCGCACACAGTAGAAACCCCGGGAAAATCATGTTGAGAACCGAACTTTAAACCCAACAGTACACAGCGGAATGTTCTAACGGGCGTATAGGTTGCGGCTCGGAATATAGTACCAGATTCTAATCGCGAACCTTTGCCGACTGCAGGATTATATGAACCCACGCTCCTTTATCTGTCAAGAAGTTCGTTCTTGAGATCGGGTTGAAGAGGCGATTGATTTTTGACAGGCCTGTTGTCGTCGTCTTTGTAACATGCCGGTCTACTAGCCTAGCCGTTCGCCACCCTGACGGCTGCATGGTGATCGGCATCGTCTAGCGTTTCCACTTTGCGTCTCACAGTACCAGCAAACATCGACAATCTCTGATGTGGACGGCGATCGGAAACGCTTTAGAGAAATTCTGAATGGCGACCTGGTATGCCGAATGCTGGTACGAAGGTCCGCCAGTTCACGCAGCAACTAAGCCATCTTGGGATCCGGTTGTAAAGGGTTGTGTTCACGATACTCATGGAGTGTCTTGTGCAGGACTCCCATTTTGACAGCATTTCGGGTCAATGAACTATCTGTAGGATGGTCAGGGTAACTTTCTGCCCAACTGATGGCGGAGACGCCGTGCTTCAGAGACGTTGGTATATTGTTTCGCCTGGAGCCGCTAGGTCACCCAGCGGACGTCACGGCGACAAGATAACAATTCCTGTGTGCAGTAAAAAAGTGCTTGCATCCAAAAGTTTTATAAGAAAGACTGTGAGTTTGCTCCTTGTTTGCAGTGTGTTTCAAAGAAGAACTGATACTTTTTTCTCGATCATCTGCAAACTACAGGACACATGTTCCAGACGCATTTGCTCGGACGATTGTATTTCCTGAAGAATTGCTTGTTTAACGGACTTATAGAAATCAGTCGCCGAGCTCGGTCAGATATCGTCGTAAGTTTTCAGCATTTCGCATGGAAGACGTGGTATGAGCTAACAAAACTTGTCCGAACCATTCAGTATCTGCTGGCTGCAGAATTATGTTTTTACATGACGAACCAAAATTCTGGATAAGGATAATCAGAACCAGGGACTACTGGAGTGATTAGTGATAAGGAAGAATAAAAATTCCGAATAAACCATCTGAATGTCTCCAGCGATTGGGCGAATTTACACGGTATATAGAGCAGAAAACACACATTATACAAATTCGAAACGTGATAGATGAGAGAGAAAAAACGGTTCGTTGAATTCGAACATGCACTATAGTATATGATTAGAACGAGTGAACCAAACAGTAGGCTAGAAGTGCTCCGTAAACCGACCGATGATGGTTTTGTTCTCCAGCTAACACTGTGGTCGACAATATCGATCGTTGCTATTGCGATGATACTGTGACGTCAACCGAAGCGAAGACTATCTGTCGGGAACAACGCAATGAGCAAACGAGGAATCTATTGTCGATAGTCAAAGCCAAAGTGCGAGTGAGCGACTATTAATACGGAACGATAACACAGCCGAACGACGGGTGAGCACATTTTTATTCGATTAAACAAACACTTAGGCACGTACAAGAGTTCGAAACAAATTGACTAAAACTAGCCATCAGAATTCCAACACAGTCAGCAATAAACAAATAGGATCGCTAAGATATGCATGGTTCTTTCTTTGAAGATGTTTTTGGTGTTTACTCGATAGTCAACTGTTGCATCGTAGGTGATAATGTTTTGTTTATTAGTCTGATAATATATTCATTGATACCTCATTTATCGGTTTAGTTCATCTGAAGTCTATTTCATGTTTCACACATTTTAAGCAGTGTTGTTGACAGCAGATTTTCTTCAAACTAGGTCGCATCCGTCCTCGTTGCTTCCAAATCTGTCGCCTTTGGCATGCTGAATATAACTTCTTTGTAAGCGGCAAGTATCGACGAAAATTCGCCATTATCGTGCCAGTCCTTTCCAACCGGATTAAGAAACGCTGCCTCAAGGAACGACCAAGCTGAGTGGTGTGAATCCCAGGACAGGAAGCTAAATTTTCAGGATTATTTTAGTTCTCGTGCATGAGTCCATTTAGAAAGCTAAAATAGCCTCACCACAGACAGACTTTCCTCTTTTCCCGTTTTGCGCTGCAAAACAGCCGCGATGGGAGGAAGCTTCCCATACGGGATAGCCGTTTGGACACTGCGGTGATCTCTTAAGCACAAATGGGCTTCGGTGCGATAATGACAGGCTGACTTTCGATTTGGAAGGCATGGATACTGCTGATCGATCGTCGACTTCGAAAACTGTGCCGCATCCAACAGTGAAAACCTAAGTTGTCCTGCCCAGCACAATAAACTAACAATGACCTTGTGACATCCGAAGATGAATTTTGTGCTGTCCATGCACCCAAACGAGTACGGCTGGAAGTAATTGTGACTGATACTTCGGACGTCACTGGCCACGAAAATTGATGCCACATCATTGATGTCATATAATTCTTGCACTCAGATGTGGGTATGAAAGACGAAGAAAATTTCTGCTGCTTCTAGACCGAAACAAAAAATGCAGCAGTCTCGAATGTCAAAGATGATCCCCGGTAAACGTCTAGCATGGATCCTGTTTAGAATGTTGATGAATCTAGATGATCCCTCTCTGTGCACGACTTCGAAACCAGTGCACCAAACTGGTCAAGGAAGGTCGACTGGACTTTCGGCGAGCCCTGAATCAGCCCTTCGTCAATGGTCCACAGACTTGTATAACTTTGTATCAAAACCCACAAAGTCGAAACTGATGTGCCCCAGCTAGCCGGCGCGCAAGAGCTTCATGACTGAACTCGTGCAGCTTCTGAAGATCTGCCAAAGTTCAGTAGCAATGCGTTTGCAAATAACATGCCGGGCTTCTCTGTGGAAAAAAGTGTCAACACTTATGAAGGAATTTCCACTGTAGATACCATGACGATTGATGTGCTACCAACATTTCGGGTGATTAAACTCACATCTCCAGGGTCACAATATATATCCACTTTATCCTTGCTCACTGGGATACACAGTTATCCGTTCCTACAAACCTCCTGTTTACACAGTCTGTTGCTGCAAAAACGTTGTCAAACAGCTGGAAATCGACGAATATCACTTCCATCTTTGAAGGCAAGCAACGCAACCAGCCCTCTAACCATCACAGGAATGCCCTGATATCTTGGGTCCAAGACCATCGAAGCGTTAGTCCACGATTCATTATCTGAAAATCTTTAATCACAAGCTTTCTTTTGCAGCGGGCAACATGGCTCCATCCGTGGCCGTTCGTTTATCACGAATTTGCTGTTAACCGTGAACCAGTAACCCCTGTTGTTTACAGAAGTGGGAAGGTTGATCTCATTTATCTTGAGTTTGCCGGAAGTTTTGAGGGTGAGGATCATTCCCTTTTACTCGACAAGCTCCTCCGTTGTGGTTTCAGGTCAATCTTCTCCGCCGGCTTAAACCTTTTCTATCGTATTGCCTCTTAGGTGTGTGTGTTCATCCTATAATCTGCCAGATCCAGAACCACCGGAGTCCCACTTGACTCCATCTTTCGGCCACTATTTTCCTAAACCTTCGTCAACGACCTGCCTTGTGGAGTACCATCTGCATCACTGTTGCTAATTGCTCATGATATCAAAATCTACCTTGCTGTCTGTAATAGCTCTGACGTGTACGCCCTAAAGTTCGATATTGGTGTCCCGTACAAAGGGCCTGGAACAAACTTTATAAAGTTCAAAACTAACAGGTGCAAAGACATGAATAACGTACACATATATGATATCCTGTACTCCCGCGGTGGAGTAACACCCCAGGTTACGGCCGGAGAAAAAGACCTTGAAACTTTTGTCACGAAACTTATGAAAATTATCCGTAGGGGGTAAATGTCCTCAATAGTAGAGAGTTAATATGTGGACTTTAATATATTCTGAATGATAACTGGCGAGGCACTTCAGAAAGCAGGAAATATGCCCATGTTGCTCTGAGAAATAAGTTCGTTTCAATGTGGTAAACGTTTTTATCACGGCCGTTAAGGACTTCGGTTGATTTGAGGAATTTTAGCAGCAAAAATGATGAACATACACAATATTAGTTTTGAAATAGTTTTCGTTAAATGGTGCATTCGGTAATACATTAAATAGTTGCTGAGAGCTGACTCTAGAGTGGTGTTGTATAATCAACATCACGTGAAACTGGGAACACGAGGCATCTAGCGACACCTCGGAAAAATAGATACGACGGCAATGGGCGATTTTCAGGTATAATGTGAGCTTTAATCCGTGTGATCTGGTTGCCATAATTACTGTTCACTGTAATCGTGCACAAGATTATTTCGCAATATGGTGGCCAGGAATTGGATGAATCTTTGGAGTTACATGAACCACCCAGTGTGTGAAACCTCATAGGCCTTCCAGATATCACCTTATAGTCACAACGCCACGAGCTATGGTTGGAAGCACAGACGTCCATGCTCGACAGTCAGCCTACGTACGCCTTACAGTCACATCGCCACGATTTATGTTTGGGAGCACTGGCGCCACAGAAGAAGGTGGAAGTTAGTGGAGGCGTTCGAGTTCATTTATTACAAGTACAAGTGCATAGTCGCTTGTACTTGGTACACCGGTACGCCATCTACCAAGTAACCTCAGTAGTACTCACACTCACATTGTCATACTTCAAGCGTCCGTTGCTTGATTTTTTGCTTGAACCAAGCACGTCCAAAATACTGTGGTCCTCCACATGTTCTTCCAAACAACCTCAAAACTCCCGGAAACTAGAAAATTCCCGAACCCTGAATTGATTTTTGAAT
>LUCH01007585.1:7877-26694 GCA_013368495.1 Paragonimus heterotremus | reverse complement strand
GAGACACCAGGGGACAGCGTTCTTCCAAAGTACGGGTTCCAACAAGTCCTAGAAAGGGAAACAATAAGAAAACAAACGTGAGCCAAAGGCCCAGTAAGCCATGCACACGAATTACACAAACGATAACTAAAACGGCGTTGAAAACACAGCAGCACGCTCTGTTATACGATTCAAATTCAACCTGTGCGCGCTTGCTGGTTTCGACCGCACGTTACAGCACGTATTCCCCAAGGTGACCTTGAAATATTTGAAACGTCGTCTTTACTTAACCTTGTAAAAGACAAATTAGCTTAACATATCATTTTTTGGACTAAAGCTGTGGAACAGATGAACTATCCTTTTTCTTATGTGTAAATCGAACATTGTAAACTGTGATTATTTTCCCTCTGACCACGTCTTCAGTTGTCACCAGGTTTCATTTGTGTCTTGGTGTATATCCATTTGTTGCTTTGTACCGCATGCAAATATCTGTCCTGATCGCGCACCCCCGAGCGTGCTTCTCACAAATGCGTTGAGAAATATATTATTATTATTATTAAAGGCAGCATCTTTGGAAGGGCCTTTGTAAGTTTTAGGCCTGGAGTATTTGCCCTTCGGTCGTTCAATATCTACTCTATGGGGGGCCAAAATATCGATACAAAAGTTGAAGCGTTTGACAAGTTCCTTGACTGCTACTTTTGGGTTTGATTTAGGAGAAAAGGTATTCCAACTTGACGATCTTAGTAAGGAGGAGAAGGTATTCCAATCGATGTACTTGATCGCACGGTAGAATACAACTGTGGGTCTGGTAACTATAGTGAGGTCAAACTGACACTTGACGATATGATGGTAACTCCCTGGAAATTGTTTCAAGACGGATCTCCCTACGGACGAGATAACTGTGGTGAATATGAGATCCAAAATATGTTTCTGTGTGGTGGGTTCCAAGATATGTTGATCACATCCACTCAGTTGAATGCATGAAAGAAATTCAGCTTGCTTTGCAGGAGCTGTGAATGAGGTCCAGGAGATATTAGGCATGTTAAAGTCACCATCTGTTAGTGTGCATTCTCAGGGTATGTTTGATACACAACTTAGCATCCCTACCAGGTCATTTAAGTCACTGCTGGTGTGACGTGTTGCCGAAGCCAGCAAGCGCGCACAGGTTGAATTTGAGTCGTATAACTGAGCGTGTTGCTTTGTTGTTGACGCCGTTTCAGTTTTCGTTTGTGTAATTCGTGTGCATGGCTTACTGGACCTTTGGTTTATCCTTGTTTCTTTTGTTTCTCTTTTACAGCACTTTTGGAACCTCTACCTGGGAAGAACGCTGTCCCCTGGTGTCTCCATATTGCCCGCAGATTTGGTCCGTGAGTGTGACGGTCATTTAGGGACGAAAAAGCCGGCCTGCTTGTTACACTAGTAGCATTAGGCGGTTGGTAAATATATCCAATAAGTAGGTCGCGAGAACCTACAGAGACCATTAACCACAACGAGTCCTCGATTGTGTTAAGACTAGGCTTGTCAAGTGTAACTGCAGAAAATTGCTCTTTTAGGTAAGTGATGCATCTACCGCCTCGTCCCGCAAGACGATCTCTACGAAATATATTATGTCTCATGAGGCCTATTTGCGCGTCTGGATTCTCAAGAGAGCACCACCCGTAGGTAACAAGAATGACATGGAGATTAGACAAAAAACAAAGGACCGAAAGATACGCATCTAACTTGTCAATGATCTTATCATTATGAGGAATAAATTAATGGAGTTATTTCTAAATGACACAACGTCTAGGCTGCTAAAGAGCTGCATGGCAGATGGGGAAGTGGGTTTCGAAACGTCATATGTAGAGGTCCGGTCTAGGGTGACAATTTTCCACTCATGTTCGAGCGGATGTCGCGACGATTTGACTCCCGGACATAAAGTGCTGGAAGAGTGTCATTATGGTGAAATTACTGGGTGGGACATGAGGAGGGGTGCCAGGTGGTGGTGGATTAAATACCGGACGGTGCATTATAAACGGGCTGGTTTGACGGGCATTTGTGCATGTTATATAATCAGGTTGTGATGTGCTTGAAGGAGTACATACGCTAGGAATGTGGTTACTAGTGGTATTCATGTTTTGGATATAAAGGGTACTGTGGAGCTATTGGGTAATCCATGAAAATTGTGAAACCTACTATAGTTGCTGATCGGCTTAAAAGCAGTAAAGGACCAATTATTCATTCTCATCTACGAAACGCCGGCTCTTAAAATGTGATTCTCAGAACCAGATACGTGGCGTTTATGAACTGCTGTCGGTTTGCCTTTATGTTGCAAACCTAGGGCATTAGTCTCTAGTAAGCGCCGTACAGGTTTCAGTGCCGGTTTGGAGTCCTGTTCAGGCGTTTTGCGTCTGCGTTTGACAAGTACATTCACTCCAGATGATGGAGGTAAATACCTGCAGTAGAAAGAAGGTGGATTTGCTTGTCTAACCTCGACTTTGTTCCCAAACTTTGAGATATTGCCCCTTACACTTTGGAGAACTTTGGGCACCTCAGGTCCAGGACTCATTCCAGTCAGCGCTTCGGTTGGAGGAGGGAACATTCGATGACTAGAGGAGGTATTTTAAGCATTAACCGTGGGTTTTACTGGAGATGGATGACGCACCTAGCTTCAACATAATTGGAAGTGGTTTGTTTTTCGATAAACCTTTGCATAGACATGGTAACGTTGTTGCAATTTACAACTCGTTGACCTATGGAAATCGTGGAACAGTCTAGACCAACGGTCAAGTTAACGAGGTTGTTGGTTCGGTTACTCGGGTTCTTTTTTATTCGGGAAGTATTTGTTCGCAATATTTACCGCTAGAGTGGTGTCTTGACACCATACACCTTTATAGACTTAAAATTTGTGGCACGTATAGTTTGGCCTTGCCTTCTGACAAACTCATTTGCTACAATTCCACTGGTGAACTGCAGTAACAGTGGAGGGCATTTTTGTGATACCTTCTTATGAAGTTTTAGAAAGTGACAATCCTGGTCTTCCATGTTACTAGCCTTAGGTAAGACTTTTCACGGACAGCAAAGGTATTCTGTCAGGCACGTTAACCTCAAACACCTCACTTGTACAGCGTAGCCGTTTGTGCAATTCAGTAGTTATTGTGTCAATAAACATTCCAACAGCTACGAGATGTTTATGGCTAAAAGCAGCAGTCCCATGATGGGTGCTAAGTGGGGCATTCAGAATGCTAACTACCGGATTCAGCCGGTGCAAAATGCTTATAAGCTCTTCATACTCACTATGTATTTTTCCCATTTCAGCCTCTGGGTCCGCTATTTTTTGACCTGATCTGCAAATACATCGGTAATAGGAACTGTGCAGATCTTGGTGTTGTTCTTTCCTTGTACGGGGCTAACATTTACAGTTTTAATTACCGCTTTAGCAGCAGATTTTGGCTACTTAGCCCTAACGGCAATTGAACAGGTGTTAAACGCGGAGCCCCGGGGATTTTATGCTCCTCTTTGTTGTTACATCGCCTTTTTACATGCAGCTGATTGCCTGGAAACTGACAATTTTTGGATACTAGCTGACTTAGTGGGCATTATGGTTAAGTATTCCTTTTCTAATAAATAGTAATCAAAACTTTTAAAAGCAATCAA
This sequence comes from Paragonimus heterotremus, assembly GCA_013368495.1. Lineage (NCBI taxonomy): Eukaryota > Metazoa > Platyhelminthes > Trematoda > Plagiorchiida > Troglotrematidae > Paragonimus > Paragonimus heterotremus. The sequence goes on along the minus strand of LUCH01007585.1, from coordinate 23,079 downwards.
TAATAACGGAAAGGAGCAAATAGTGAGCTAATTTGAACAGGTATTTGATATAAATGAAAAATACGGTTGCACGCGATAATGATCAGCCTTCTTCAAACCACGCGCTTGTTTGATGAGGAAATGTGAAGTAATCACATGCAATATGAAGGATAATGTATACGGTAGATTTTCTTCACAATAACTTCACGTGATATTAATATTTTTGTTTTCTTTCATTAAAGTGTTTAATATTGACAAGTAATTATTTTATTGTTCCGCGATAATAAGATAATTAGCAGTTATTTCTAGAATGATTAACACTTGGCAATGAAAACTCGCTATGAAACGTCGACCTCAGCTTGTTTCATAGTCTCAATGTTTAGGCGAGAATCTGTATTCCATGGAACGCGATGATTACTAGTTTGTTAACGAGGAAGGTTTGAGACAGAGTGACGGCACAATACGTGAATTGAGGTTTTAATGGAATTGTTCAAGGTAAACTGGGTAGCATTATTCTCCCACAGTTTTCTGTGGAGAATTTTTGCATGCCAGTTGAGTAAACCGTCGAAACCGGCAGCCTGATTGGTTATCAGGGTGAACAGGTTATTACGAATGGGCATATGTATAATGTGTGGGAAAAGTGTGCATACACATTGTTTTGCTGTTTCCTCCTTTTGTTTTAGTGCTAAGTACAACTCTATTCAAGATTATTCTGCTAAATTTATTATAATCTTCAAGTTTATATTGTATAACATTCTGAGCGATGCGTGCACAGTGACACAGATGAACAAAATGATGCTGTTTCGCGCGTACGCAAGGAATCAAACGCTAGATGGGGTGTGGATATGCAATAAACAGTTTCAGACAAGCTGCTTTTAGTGAAAGCCTGGTGGTAGGGACGTGTACACACGTCATATGTTGTTGATGGCTATGTGTTTTCCGGACCACATTCAAAAAGATCATCAGAAGGTACACAAAATTTGAAGATGGACTATATGTTTGATGATGTAAGGAAGCTGTCCAGGCTCAGTCCAAAACGCTGATTGCTGTTACTGTCTCTGATTTCAATCAAAAGTCTATTCTAAATATAGAACTATTTTACAGTAAAGAGGTTGACTCGTATCTTTTCCCGTGCTAACAGGGTTGGCAAAGTGGTGCCCTAATTCTTAGACCATATGAGCAGCTGTGTTGGGAATGAACTTCGAACGCTGTGGTGATGGCGTCCGAGGGTGTCAGCTTATACAGAAGTGTAAGATTCAACTTTAGTCTTCGTAACCAAAGTGAATCAATGCCAAGCGACTGTCAACGCTCACTATAGATGAGTGAGGATGAATGTCCTATTAAGCTTTTGGTAAATGAACGTTGGATATTTTCTTAAGCAAGCCTATAATTTTCGCGTGGGTTTCACAGTTTCGAAAATACGATGTAAACCAGATACCGGTAATGTAATCTAAACAATTTAATACGCAACTAAACTAGTACTTTTTTGATAAAGTATAACGGTAATCGTATATAAGTTTGTGATCCGCAAGGTACCAATTGGACGAGAATATGAGTAGACAATGACAACAAGAAAATTTGAACCAATTTTCGAGTTACCAGCGTTATTGCAGGAGGATCATGTTTCCAAAGTGCCTTGGTGGTTAGAGTATGAAACGTAAGGTAAACGATGGGGGTGATCTTAACCCACGAGGCAATAGCACAGTAAAACACGTCAACTGCAAGCTGGAATCCATCCTGAAGACGATCGTGGGTTCATAAATCACAACAGTATTGGAAGAAGCCGTTTCCCACCGCTTGCTTGCATATCGTGCTATAGCACGGGTCGAATTACCGGATAAATTTTGGAAATTACCTACGCCGTTTGAGAACTTCTGCTGGCTGGGTAGTTTCCATTCCTCTTGTAGCGGATCTAGACACTATATACAATTCAGGTGTCACTGCGGAATCAAACGTTGGTGATAAATGAGAGCAACCGACCCACAATAGTTCGGAAAGTTGCGTTGTCCAGAGTTCCACCACATGGAATGAAGTATCCGGTGCGTATGATTTGTTGTCTCGTTCCCAAATAAGCTTGGAAGTCACGACAAAGATAATTCCTGCGTCAGATGAGTCTCGAAATGTGCCGAAATGAAAGCCAATTCCGTTAGCCATCACCTCTCCAGAAACCCGTACACAAGTGACACTGAACGCAGGGAGAGAACACAGGGATGGCGACCTTGGAGGTGTAATTTATACTGTTGATTGATTCGATTCAGGTGGTTTAAACATCGAGTTTACATGTGATTTTAGGGTAGGTAAAAATTGTGGAAAGAGATTAGGATTGTGAGGTACAAAATACCGTTCAAGACGTTGTACTCCACACCATATTCACCACGTTATCTTTTAACAGAAGGGAACAAGCGGCTGCCACTTACTTTGCGTGTTTCTAATTTGCAGCCAGGTAACCTGTTGAATTTGGATTACTGCATCCACTTTCTTTGGAGACTGATGCAGGCATACAGTTGATGCGTGAACACACGCAAACGGCGCATGTGGAAACAAGAATTATTGTGATGGGTAGATATATAAGAGAGCACCTCACAACCTGATGATATGATCGGGCTACGGGCGGAAGCGCTGGAAACTAGAATTCCCGGGAAAATTATTTAACGGATGGAAGTCGCCGTAAGTTATGTACCAGATTACTTCCGAGTCCACCCGCACCATACGCGGAGTCAACGACAACCGGTCTGGAAACAGAGTAATACAATTCTATCGGTCGAATTCGCATACTGCAGGACGGGATCAATCAGTTAATGGGGCTGATTCGGAAGTGGCACAGTATTGCACTTGTCGCCAAACGGATGGCGGTAAGAAGCACTGAAGCTCTTGCTTTCAACGGGATGGAGCAATGTGGTGGAGCACAGAGTACCGCCACTTTGTTCGATGAAACAAACTACATTCCGCTTCCTTTCATATTGTCGAACAGGCGAACTGGCCGCGTCCGTGCACCGAGCTGAGGAAGACTATCAACCAGAGCCCGAGACCAGTGGTCAGTGAACGTGGGGGCACTTTTGATCGCCGGTTTATTTCCGGATCATGGGACACCCCATATACATGGACAAGGACACGAAATCAGTCGAATCTCCTTCAATATTGAGTTTGGCTTATAAATTTGTTTCACTTCAGAGGGTATCCGCCGTGGAAAACCACCACGGTGGAAGGACATAGCGAGCAAGTTTCAAACCATGAAGCGTAAGGCTTGAAAGAGATTCAGTCGCGCAAACCGTTATCTGGAGTAAAGACGGCGCAGCGCAGGGCCAGCTAAGCTCAGTTGGAATACCGACGGGCGTATGAGTAGTACTTGGCTCAGTAAGTCAAGCGAAAACTAAATTCGTATTACAGTTACGTCCAGTCCAAAGCCTTCATCCGAGAGTCCGTTGGGTAATCAGTAACGAACAAGGATAGAACGCGTCCCCAAATGAAGGGAAGGCCCAAACGTTACTCCAGGTCTTCGAGAGGATGCATACAAAGGATGGTGGGAAGTCACCGCGCGCTGGCTCCGCGCCTGATGTACCCATTATGGAGGAAGTGTTGGTCACCGCTAGAGAGGTGCGGGGTTAGTTGTCTGAGCTGAATGTTACGAAGGCTGTGGGCCCAGATGAAATTCAACTGGCAGTTCTACCAACGCATGCGGATGTATTAGCCGCTCTTTTGGCTGGTTTATTCAACAAGTCGCTCGGTGAAGCCACACTATCCTCGGATTGGAAAGCAGCTTTTGTCACACCGATACACAGAGGGGGCAGCATGGAAGGGGTCTCAAACTACATGCTTTTCGGCCTTACGTCAGTTGTCTAGAAAGCGCCTGAATTGATCTTAAGGGATAAGGTGGCGCAAAGTGTCACCAAGTGTGGACTAGTGGCGACTCAGCAACATGGGCTCGTAAATAAGAGAACTTGCCCGTCTAACTTACTGGTTCTCTACGACTTGAAAAGGGAGATTATGCTGAGATCGGCTATTTAGATTTCAGAAAGACCTTCGGCTCCGTAAATTACGGACTTTTAACGTCGAAACTGGAGGCACTTAATGCATCTCTTGGTGTTTTATCATGGGTGAAGACGTTCCTGCATACTAAGAGTTTCTAGGTGCAGGTAGAGGGCTCCAAGTTACATGACGTCTGTTAATCGATTCCAGCATTAGGCTAAGCTCATCTGGCGAGTAAGCAACAACTGTGGCCATAGCGTTCATATATGCCCAACTTGCTGCCCTTTGACAATTTGTGGATCTCTTCAGTGAGTTTCCACAGCTCGTTCGCACATCGGACAATATTCCAACAGCGACCACTATTAAGGGAGCGCCTGGATCAGCACGGCCCCGGCGGTCAACTTCCGGCAAACTGTTTTTTTTCGACCATCATGCTTTTGCCGCTATCTGTAGGTTACCAAGCCCGCTATCCAAACGGCGTTGTTTTGGGACCAGGTTTATTCGCATGCTTACCCATTTCTTTCTTGAGTTTATCAAATCTAGACACGAGAAAGAGGGAACCGAAGGCAGTGACATTCAAAGTTTCAGGGTCCATGAAGTTACAGCTGGGAAATTATTTGTTTGACCGGCTAATTTGATACGAGGAGTTATCCCCTCCGCCTGCCGTGCGGGTATTTCACTGTGTTCTCTCCCTTTCATACGATCCGAACATGGTGTGTGGACAGACCACCCCCAACTACCTGTAATACAGCACTGGACAAAAATACTTCCATTTTTTCTCAAGACGTTTTAGAGTTGGGCGGCCCGCTGCACTAGAGAAGGAACTTACCGAAGGCTAAATGACATATAAAAGAATCCTACCAGCGCAAAAGTCATTCTCGACCGACCCTTCCGTGAACTTTGACATCCTTTACACCGCTTCATTATTCGTCGTGTGTATCACCTTGTTACTGTGATCAGCCAGAAGGACATATATATACCTGGAATAACGGCTCGTGTATTACTTACTAGCCTTCTGGGTAAGGCTATGCAGCGACTATATAAAGTGACATTCTCGGAGGTCGCGTTCGCTTATACACTCTTGGTGATTGCAGCTTTTACCGACTTTTCTTTCAGTCAGGCTATCTTATTTATGGTATCCGTCCCAGCGATAAAGTCACGCATCGCTAGCTTAGAGCGCGTTCTGTGTGCGCTCTGTTTTCCAGTATTGATAGTAGTACACGAGGGTGGACGCGCTGGGCCTGTTTTCATTGTCGATCGGATTTCGATAGTGAGTACTGACTGCGTATTATGCTGTTGAACTGGTTCCAGCCTTGCTGTACGGTTCCGAAACCTGGTCCATTCGCGCGGAGGATGTTCACATAATATCCGTTTTCGACTATCGGTGTCTCCGCGACATTAGCGGCGTTTGGTGGGAACACCACGACAGCATTCACGAAACCCACCGACGTGTTTAAGGAAGGATACAATCTGTTGATCCCTGATTAACCTGATCTCGTCTCACAGGCTTCACTGGCTTGGCCACATCTTACGAATGCTATCTCTTTACTTAACCTTGTAAGAGATAAACTGGTGTAACATCTCATTTTTTGGATTGAATCTGTGGAACAGATGAACTATCTACTTTTCTTATGTGTAAATCGAACGCTATAAACTGTGATTATTTTCCCTCTGACCACGTCTTCAGTTGTCACCAGGTTTCATTTGTGTCTTGGTTTATATCCATTTGTTGCTTTGTACAGCAAGCAATTATCTGTAATGACCGCGCACCTCTGAGCGTGCTTCTCACAAATGCGTTGAGAAATATTTATTATTATTATTATTATTATTATTATTATTATTATTATCGTCCGTCAACTTGTGGCTTGTTTGCCGGTGTTAGGCTAGGCTGAAAGCGGCAGGCTGGCGTTTACTGTGTTCTTATAGTCCGGTGTACGAAGATATCCATTGTGAAGCTTACATCAGTAGGACGCTCAGGGATTTCTGGTTGGCGTCAGAAGGACATTAAACCCGCTTGGCTGAGGACGTTGTCTAATATGGCGAAGAACCGAAGCCAGTGGGGCTCTTGTTGCGAATCTTTGTACTCGTCGTTTTAGTTTTTTTAACCATCCACCCACTACTTTCCCCAGTTCGTAATCTTTTCTCTTCGCGTGTTGTGGCACGCCTGCCGCTTCGTGTAGCTCTTACGTGTTAACTATAGAAATGTGTGTAGTCTATGACATCTGAGCAAATTACAACACAAGAGCGGCACGCGGATCATGTTGCAGAATACGAGGCAATCTTTAGCTGAGTAGCGCCACCTGTAACTGAGTGCTATATTATCCAACTGTGTCCACGGCTGAGGGGCACACAGAGGTCTCCAAGTAACACAGCGCTTCTTTCCGTGTTGGTATACAGCGCCCGAAATATAAAGACCGCGGGAGGTGCACAGCTGCAGCACACTTCACCATTGTTAGTGCGTTGTACTCCAACCTCGAACATACCTTCCAGCCGCTTCTTATCCGAAGGAAAACGACCAGGATTAACGTTGAAGTTATCCACTGATATAATTATGTCTGAGTGTGTAATTTGCCTCAGAAGGTCAACCAGGGCGTCATAGAACGCATTCTTGGTAGCATCCGAAAAGCTGTTCGTTGGACTGTATGCCGATACAGAGAATAATTTGCGCCGATAGACCTTAAGTGACGTATTGGGCTCGACAACATACAAGCGATTGTTCCCTGAGACCCAGTTGAACAAGCGCTGCTCTACTCTGGAACCCAGTGCAAGTTCCATTTCATCTTGACCACGTGAGTCAGCTTCAGCCTCACTGGAGACCCCAGGAGAGAAGCGCTTGAATCGGCGGTTATCTAGACGTGAGCTCAAATGGATAACCGTGCTAGAATCGTGGACTCGCGTCTCCGATACACAGCACACATCGAGCTCCACACTTGGGGGATTATCAACTAGAACAGCTTGCTGACTGACTTGTCGGAGAGTGCGGAACTTGAACGCGCCAGTGTTTACTAGTTGTCTTGGCCTCAGAAACAATTATCGCCCGAAGGCACATGGAAGGTGGAAGAAAAAGGGGGTAAAACAGTAGGAGGAAGTTGTGTTGGGTGGATAATGCAGCCGTCGAGAAGACGATGACTTCTGATACATTGCGGTTGTTTATGCTGCAAAAGTGGGTTAACTTGAGGGACCTCACTCCGAGTCTCTGATTCAAACGTCCGACCTGCAAGAAAACAAAATAGAGGATTTTCTTGGGGGCCGCACTCGGAGCCAATAACTGAAGAGTCTGAAGCACTTGCCAGTGAATGGCTTGCCATACTCGAGGGCGCAGTGAATAAGACATTGATGTCTGATTCTGACCACTGCTGCGCGCACTGGATGTACATGGAGCTACATGGGACTTTTGCGAGTTTCCAGATGTTTTTCGATCCTATTCCTCATTTCGCCGACGGTCGCGGTCAACCGTTGGGCGATCGGAGTGTTCCCTGTCCGAGGGTACCTTTTCTAGTCCTCTTCTTCCTGACACGGAGGACAGCAGTGCCGCAATAAGTTGGCTGTTTGAGCGAGACCATCTGCGGTCGTGCGATCCTGGGAGCTACCAGTGAAAGCCGTTTCAGGACCGTCAGCTTCGGGGACCCTGTCACTTCGAAAAACTGTATCCCTTCGACTAATAGGGCCAGTCTGAAAATAAATATTCCCGCAAGGTTCTTCTAATCATTTAATAAATATCTATTTGTTACTCTCAATCAAACGTTTGTGAAACCACTTCTCAATACTGGCATTCAGTCCAGCCTGCTCATCTTTATCAAGGGTGTCTTAATGCTGGACTCCAACCAATTAAGACCTAATGTGAGGGCCTAGGGACGAGCGCTCGTCGACAAGGCCTGCTACCTCCATTATATAGGTGCCCGCATAAAGACATCATAGTGTTATGTCGAACCTTTGGACCAAAAATCTACCAACAGAGAACTGGTTTCCACAACGGATACTTCTAATTTCTGAGATCATCCGCCTAAATTGTATGAAAATTGCGACTGACTCTCCTGTTGTACTTGCTCATCCGCCTCACATGGAACACTGTGCCGCACGGCATAATTAAAACACCCGGCAAGAATCCTTTCGAAAAAAGAACCCGACAAGCACACGCTGTGTCTGGGTGAGTCTTTTCCTATTGTACTGTCGTATGACTATGACGCATTTTGCGCACTGCCTTTTGTTTGTTTGCCAGAATATTTGACCGAGCATCCAATCAGTTGCCATCGGACATCCGCTACTGTTCGCACCGTGTGCTTTTCTCCGTCCTCTCTCCCCATCGAAATATAATGCAATTGTGGACTGGCGAGGTAAGATATTTTTCACCAGCGGCTGCATGTTCACCGTGATATCCTGAAGTGAGAAGAGTTGAGAAAAGATATTGGACCTCCTATCTACTTCACTACTGAATGTTGTACACTGAATAATTAGAGTAAGAATCGCTTGTTTTGTTGGCAGATTAACCTCGGTTTTACCACACGCAGTGACTTTTAGGCACGTAGCTAATGAGAACGGGCTTCCGACGAGAGAGCTTACATGCTGTGAATGGTTAGGCGGGCTGTCGGAGTGCTGATGAGTGACGTGTCTTGCAATCTTTTCCCTACGTTCAAGAAACTACATGGCGAATGCCGCACACAGGAAGATTTTGTGTTCACTACATGATAAACGGTACAAACAGGTAATACTTTGGGCACTCACCTCACTCATGGTTTGAAAAAGTTGAATTTGCTGATGCCGGATAAATTGCGTATGTGTATTCTCTGTTTTCCTGTCGTCCACAAGAATCAGTTCCTTGTACAACGCATTGTCTCTGAGTTTCGGACTTTCTGTGCCGGCTGGGCCATAGTTTCTTCGTGAGCCTCCTCTGAGGCTCAGCAAACAGCTCTTCACTTTAGTCCGTTTTCGATCACACTACTTGAAGCTGCTGGTCTGTTGATGTCCAGTCCCTTGTACTAGCGAGATCCAAGGGTCCCAATAGGCCGCGACAAATAGAGAATTTCTCTTTAACCTACTCTCGATATTTTCGATGGTACGTAGAGCACGGTTTCTTATTAAGCAGGCGGCGAGAATGCTCCTAATCAATTCCTCATGAGGACTGTGCACGCAGCCTTTCAGATACCAGAGGTGAGAATGATGAAGGGAAGCTGTATGGGACTCACCTTTACCAGTCGTGCCCAGATTGATAGACAGGATCGAACTCTATTCTGATGTAGCCATGATCTCTTTCAAGCGCCTGGATTACAGAACAAAAACGTCATGGTTACGAAAACAGAAGACAGCTGAGGAGGGGAAGCAGCCAAATAATGAAAAGCTACGCAAATGGTTTACGGTCGGTGAAAAAGAAGCGTTGAGAAGCATAGCTGTTATAACTGAATCCTAGTGAACACGAACGCAAATAACTGATACGAACAATGATGAACGAATAACGCGAATAGTAACCCATTCCGATTGGCCTCCAAAATCACGAATAACAAGAACCAATGAGAACACGGACAACGCAGACTCTAGATAGGCAATGTACCTAGCCACCAGACGCTTTGCGATTTCACGAGAAACTGGTCTGTGGTTATAGAAAGTCACTGACCTTGTGACGGCATGAGCGCACGAAGGAATATTTTAATCCCAGGCCGATGCATATCCCAGTAACAGCTTGCGATATATGATTTCCGGCAGCAGACTCCTGTTCTTCGGGCAAGGTTTACCCAGACGGTAGCGCTGTCCCTTCGAGGATGTCGATCGTACAACGGAAGTCGGTGGTTAACCATTTTATGCCTCGTTAGCTGTCGTACTCGGGCGATCCATCCTTTAGGGAGCAGTTTTCGTGGCGGACTTTACGCATTGGGATTTTTTGTCGCGGGCTCTGCCTAGAGAAGAACGAACGTTTCCATCCAGATCTGCGATGGAACATCTTTCTCGCCTGATGATGGTTCAACGATACTGGTGGGCTGAAGCTGGTTTGCAGGCGGTCCCGCGGTCAAGGAGCCGTGGAGACTGGCCAAGATTTCACTTGAGCTGTTGGGGATGCTTTGGATGCGTAAGCACAGCCGTGGTAAGATCTGACCAGTTGCTCCAGCTGTTCATCCACGCCAGGCCAGTAGAAGTGGGTGCGGTCCAACGCCTTCATTCAGCTAGTGCCAGGGTGGTCGATGTGGAGCCGGCGAATTACATTAAGTTGAAGTTCCGGTAGGATGATGACACGTTCTGCAAACAGCGCACAACCATTAAGAGTTGTAATCACGGAACATCTCCGGGAAAACTGCGCCAGGTCATCTGTTAGTCCTCTATCTGGCTAGTGGTTCTGATTGTAAAATGTCACAGACTGCAATATCCGATCTCATAAGGTTGCTTCAGCAACCAACTTGGCCGTGACCGGGATAGTCCGGATGACCTCGGAGAACACTTGATTTACCTCTGCTTCGAAAGGCACCACAGCACTCAAGGCTCTTTCTGGATCGGACATCTGTCTGCCACTCAGGCGACGGAGAGCATCTGCCTGCCCAATGCTCGTTGCTGACGTATATCTGCCATCGAAGTCGTAGTTCGGTAGAGTTGTTGCTCATTTGTGGTGGCGGTTGGCCGTGTACATCGGTATACCTTTCTTTGATCCAAAGACAGCAAGTGGTGGTTTGTGATCATTCAACAGAGTAAAATGCCGGCTAAACAGCATCTTGCGAAAACGTTTCATGGCAAAACAATTACAAGCGTTTGTTTCTCGGTCTGTTTGTAGTTCTTCTCTGCTGACGACAAAGAGTGAACATCATGAGCGGCTGCTTTTTGGGGTCCATCAGGGTGGAGATGTGAGAGGACCGCTCCTGCTCCTTGGCCTGAGGCGTCCGACACGACCACGATTTTGAGAGAGCGATCAAAATGCGTCAGCAGGTTGTCGAAATTGAGCATTCATTTCACCTCCTCAAATGAGTTCTGACATTAGGTTGGCCGGTTCCAGGAGACATCCATCGTCAACAATCTGTTCGAGAGTGATTAAACGCGATGTATGGTGGGTATAAACGCGCCGTAGTGGCCGACGAGACCAAAGAATTAACGTAGGGTAGATACGTCCAACGGTGGTGGCGTACCGACAACACCTTGAATGTCGCTGGAATCTGGGCGGCGGCCGTGACGATCGATGATGAAGCCCAACTACTCAATTAAGTGCATGAAGAAACTGCACTTTTATTGGCGAGTACGGAACCTGTAACCGGCTATGCGCCCAAGAATCAGGTTCAGGCGTTCTGTCGGTCCTCCCTAATCAGCTCCGGTCACAACGATGTCGTCCAGATAGGCGGCCGCACCTGGAACACCGGTCAACATCGTATCCATGATCCACTGGAAGGCGGTCAGTGCATTCCCCACGCCAAATGGAAGACGCTGACGCTGGAGCAGGCCGTGATGGGTGTTGATGATGAGTAGATACTTGGAAGATTCTGAGACTTCCACTTACAGGTAGGTGTCCGTTAAATCCAACTTAAGGAAGAACTTGTCACCTTTCATCTTCGCGATTAGATCATCGGGAAAGGATGCTGGTGCATATTCGAAGAAGTATTTAGGCCTGTAGAAAAATCAGCTCAGATTCTCGCCACGTCATTGAGCTTCTTTACGACGATCGGTGCGGCCCAGACGGAATAGTTGACTGGTTTCAGATTGACAGCTTCCTGTAGGCGATCGAGTTCCTTGTCCAAGGGAAATGAAGCCGCGTACGGAACTGGTCGTTCTGGTCGGAAAACGGGCCTTGCATTTGGAGGGAGGTGAAAGACGGTATTCTTTCGGGTGCAACGTCCTAAGCCTTCCTGGAAGACTACAGAGTGCTTTTGGCACAAGCGATCGATGATACCGGGAGGACTGGTGGTGTGAAGCGATCCCACTGGACTAACAGCGATTGAGCCACCGTGACCACAACGGCTGATGGGCTGCTCCAACAAGTTCATCGCATCGATCCAGACCAGCCTTAACAAGTCCAGCCCCGGTCGATCCGCGAGATAGCAACCGCTTTTGAAGTGGAAGCCACCAAATGAGACTTCACAAGCTAACTCACCAGATTACCTCAGAGCGCCGCCTGAAGCAGTGCGGGCATTGTGTGTAGTCGGACGCACGGCAGGTCGACCCACTGTAGTCCATGTCTTCCTTGATATAATAGCGATGTCGGAAGCGGTGTCAACTTGTAGTCGAATGGCGGTACCACAGAATGTCAACGTAATACGCTTCCGCCCGGAACCATAGTTGACCAGGAATGTGGCCGGCCTGTGGACTGTCAGGCCGGCTTCTGGAATCGTCGACCGCGGGACTTCGATCTGGGCTGTGAGGTCAGCTGCTGGTCAGCTCATCAATGGTCCTCCTTCGGGCTCCGATGACACGGGCGCACATAATGCCGATCCCCGCACTGACAACAGACTGTCGGAAGCTTTGAAGTTTGCTCCTAGATAGGTGGCTGCAATCCACCAGGGTGAGGATGGCCAACGTGTACCCATTGAATACCCAAGGATGTTGGAGGTTTTGATGGTTGCCGGATAATCATAGCATCATGCCCGAGGCTGGCCGACTTCTGGCATTCGGCGGTGGTCGTCTGTAGCGTGATCTCAGGGTCGTGTTTCGTCTTGTTCAGGGTACGAGTACGGATGTCATTACACACCGATGACTGGGGACCAGATAAGAAAATCTGTGTTTTGGATTAATCATCGGTCACGGAGGAGAGCCTGAGGCGCTCGTGTAGTGACCGGCGATCGTGTGGCTTATCTAAGGATCCCGGCCGCAACCGTGTTTTCCTGCTTGTCTGTTCTGTACGCATGATTCTGTGTACGCCTGCAATAGGAGGCCTGATACGAACTCAGTGCCACTTTCTTCAGTCGTGCAACTAATTGCACTCATCGAATCCTTGCTCTTTTCTTAACGACTCATCTATTATTTCATTATTCAAGGTCGTTTAACCCGAACCTATTCGAGTGTTGTTTAACGCACTCGAAGGTTCCACACACTTTCCGCTTGGCGCGCTTTTGAGCGCCGTCGAGTGGGCTGTAGCCCATCTCGCGCTTCTCTTCCTTTTCCTCTTGGTTGCTGCCGTTGGTTCCAGACTAGGCTAGAGTTAACTACTTATCATATTTCCAAATATTGCTGGAAATATACGGTTTGTTTTTAAACCTTGATGTGTTCTCTAGTTCAATGCCTGTTGGGACTACATTACGATTGCTCTTCAGGAAAGGCGCATTAAATTGTTAGTGGACGAGGATCTAGCTCATACCCACTTGTCCACTACACTGGCACTCTCGACTGACGTTTCCGGCATAGGTTACAAAATCTTCGGATTGGCTCTTGGTCAGCCGGAAACGCTGGTACCGGATGATGAACAGAATTGATTGTGTGCCAACGATTTGGCTAAGACATTTGACAGTCTCACTGAAAGAGACATCGCGGGCGTTCCTTGGCAGAATGAAGTTCGTATAACGCTCGAACTCCAGAGGACCAAACTTGCGGGAAAGCTGTAAGACATGTTGGGAATCATCGACATGTTGCGATACCAGACATCGAAATGGAACCCGGAGGATTGATTAAGATGGACCGCTGAGATTGAGTTTCCAATGGACCGGATCAACGGCAGCGATTGTGGATTGGTACCGAAAGCCGGACTCTGCATTATCAGATTTCCTGTCAACGATTCGACGTGGTTCAGTTGTGTCTTCTGGAACCGGGCCTGTTGTTGCTGCATAGCGACCGGCAGTGCCTCTGTGATGATTGAAGTCATAGATTCTGACTTCAAAATGGAGAAAAGGCCCCGTCGCTAGTTGTCGTAACTGAATTTTAGTGAACACAAACGCGAATAACCGGTAAGAACAGAGGTGAAGGAATAACGTGGATAGAAACCCCTGTATTGGTCGTAACGAGTTACTGAATATACTAGGTAAATGTCGGTATACCTCATTAGATTATCGGTGATAACGAAATGAACAAATGAGACAAAACAGTTACAAGGTTCCAGCAAGTTACGGTAATCAAAACGATTTGACTCACAGGAAGGTGTTCACAGGTGTTCGAGATGACCATCACAATATTCCAAATTACCAGTATCCGGGAGTGGGTAATATCACAGAGTTGCCGTGGACGGCTGAAGCGCGATCCGAGATGCGACGATGTTCGTAGTACAACGGAGCTTATAATCGGATGATGGATCAGCGTAGTATCGTCAAACGGCTGCGCAACAGAGGGACGAGCAGGCCGATGTGCACAATATTTTAACATGCAAGCCGGCCGTTTCTACTCTGATTGCCCGTCACACTTCCCGACCAAATTTGGGGCAGTGTGGAGACACCGTTAGGCCAGCGTCCTCCCGGGGTAGGGGTTCGAGCAACAGTCCTGTAAGAGGAAACAACAAGAATAATGCGTGTGCCAAAGGCCCTGTAAACCATGCACACGACTTGCACAAACGATAACTAAGACGGTGCCGACAACACAGCAGCACAACTGCAACGAATCCGTAGAGAGAAAGTCCCTGTGACATCGATCGCGGGTAACTCGAAATTTGGTTCAAATTTTCTCGCTGTTATTGTCCACGCATTTGTTTTGCCCTATTGGTGCCTGTGCATCAAAAATTACATTCGATTATTATTATTCGTTACCGAATAACATATCTAATCATTACCCATTGAAACTTCTGGGTTGTATTGTATCCGTTTCGACATCTGTTCTATATTTCGTATCACTTGTTTCTGTTGACGATGACGGGAGTCAGCGATAGTAGTGCTGGGACTCAATTGACTGAGGTGGCGAGCATTTGCGGCCGTTATGGAGGCGAAATGTCCGTACAAAACGGTATGCAGTGCCACCAGTGCAAGAGGTGGCATCACTTCAAATGCACAGGCCTCAATGAACACCGGTACCAACAACTTTCTCCTTTTGCCTCAAACTTTATCTGTATGAGCTGCGGATTTGACGGAAGTCAAGGCGCCGCTTTGTCGTCAAGTAGTCACACACGCGTCAAGAAAAGTGTAGCGACGCAGAAAACCTGAGATTGTAAATGCGGAGATATCCTTCCTAGCACCATATGTCTTTCTGTTTCTTCCATGGGGAATATGATGGGACAATGCCAGCGGACTCTGTCTGAAATGAGGCTGGAGGTACAGTCCCTAAATGAATACATAGCGCTTACCCTCCCTGGTGTTGCGGTCACCAAGAAGGCAGTTGCTCTGTCAACTGCACATATAGAAGAGGCAGCGGAGAAAATGAAAGAAAAGGCTCTTAGAGAAAA
>LUCH01007584.1:0-20804 GCA_013368495.1 Paragonimus heterotremus | reverse complement strand
AAATCGCCGGTATTAGAAAGGCTGAAAAAGCTTCGCTCCCAAATTTTTTCTACTGCCCGCCGATGCCCTCGCGGGGCCCGTGCGGGGCCCTCGCTGTTGTGCTACCTGGGGAAACAAACCAGCTGAGCAATGGATCACGTATACCTAAAGATACTATTTTGATAACAAACGATTATGAGGCACACGATCAAAAGCTTTTGCATATCCAATAGTATAATAATAATTGCATTCCCTGAATCAGCAGATTTTGTAACGTGGTTAAGGAATCTCAGCTGGTACGTCACGCATGAACGGTTGCTGAAGGATCCATACTGGTAGTGGTTTATAACATTTTGTAATAATAAAAATTCAACCGTGTGACATTTTTGTCATTCTTTCCAACACCCCAAGACAGATTGAAATATGGTTAATAGGGCGAGAATTGTTGATCTCTTGTCACGAGCCACTTTTATATCGGTAGTTGACTATGGAATTTTTCCATCGGGGATGGAAGGAGCCCAATGGTAAAGGAAATGTATAAGTATTTAGCAGAAGTACAGGAATGTCCTCCTCTTCGTGGTTGACAGCAACAGGGTTAATACCGTCAGGACCAGGAAGATAAGAAAGTTTGGTAGTAGCTAACTGAGAGGGCATCTTTACTGCATCAACAGGAATATGGCTTAGGAAGGCATTTGTTATTACAGGGAGAGGTGGAAGCAATATATTTTCTTCAGTGTTGAAGGAAGCAGCGAAATATGACTTAAAGACCTCTCACTAGCTCTCGCAGTCCATCAAGGTAGTGTTGGTTCCGCCAAAACCTTTGGAACAAAGCGAGATGTGCCCAGCCATACACATTCCGAAGTCACCATACGTAATCGTCAAACTGGCAGATCAGCCGTAATGGCGAAAATGACATTCCGAAAACAGCCATTACAACACCGTTTGGATTTTTTGAGTTCATAATGATGACATTTGGGTTCCGTAATGTTGCTGGAACATTTCAGTGATTCATGGATGAAGTGTTGCGTGGACTCCCTTTTGCACATGTCTATATCGACGATGTTTTTATCGCTAGCCGCCCAAACGAGGAGCAATTTTTTCACCTTTACGCCACTTTTGATCGTTCTGCGCAATATTATATTAAAATTCACATTGACAAGTGTGCCTTCGGAGTTAAGTCATTAGATTTCCTGGAACATCGTATCGATCAAACCGGCACCACACCTCTGCCAAATAAAGTTGAGTCTATCTCGACTTTTCCGATTCCCACTACGATGACCCAACTCCGACGATTCCTCGGCATACTTAACTATTATCGGCTTTTCATCCCCCATTGTGCGTACATTTTAGAACCTCTGACAGACACGGTTGACTCAAAACGCAAGTCAGTTGAACTCTCACTCAAACCCAAAGCAGCTTTCTAGGCGTCAAAGGAAGCTTTATGTCACATCACTTAACTATACTTCATCAGCTGCGATCCAAAAGTCCGTCTCCTTCTCATCACAGATGCATTAAATGCTGTCGTCGGCGCAGTAGCACGACAATCCGTAAGGAGTGAGCAGCAACCGTTGGCCTTTTCTAACAAAAGATTCAACCAGCACAAATCAAATACGGCGCCTTTGGTCGTGAACTGCTAGCTATTTATATGGCGATCCGTTACTTTTGGCATCTTCCGGAAGGTCGACACTTTATTGTGCAAACAGATCACGTGCCTTTGACATTTGCTTTTCGTGCCAAGTTTGATCTGTACTCCACACGTGAAACTGGACATTTGGACTACATCTCTCAACTCACTATGGACATCCGACACATACGTGGTGACGCGAACATCGTTGCTGATACCTAATCACGTCCTGAAGTCAACTTAGTTCAATCGTTGCCCTCCTTCGGTCTGTCTAAGGTGGCTAATGCCCAGCAGTGCAGTGAGAATATGAAGGACGATTCCATTAGTAAGTCCTTGAAATTGTCTATCATTCCACCAATTGGTGACATTGTGTGCGACAGTTCAACGGGTACACCTAGATCTCTTGTCCCGTTTTCTTACCGATGTACCGATTTTAATCATTTCCATTGTTTATCTCACCCTGAAAAACGCGGCACCCTAAAATTGATTGCACAGCGCTTTGTTTGGCCTTCCATGGAAAAAGATGTTCGTCTCTGGTCACAACAGTATATGGAGTGCCAAAGGAGTAAAGTGCACAGGCATACGGTTACCACACCTGGCACATTCTCCCAGCCGGACGCCCTTTTTTCTCATGTAAACTTTGGCATCGTTGACCCAATACCACCCTCCAACGATTGTATCTATCTACTGACTACAATCGACCGTTTCACTCATTAGTCTTTACTTGTACCCATCAGAGATGTTTCAGTGGAGACAGTCGCTAAAACTTTCTTGGCTTGATTATTTTGGTTTACCATCTACAATCACTACGGATCGAGGCGCTCAGTTTTAGTTTTCCAATTTTTGCAACTACACGCAGTTGGTGGGTTGTTTACACATAAAAGCGACAACATACCCTCCTTGAGCTAATGGTTTAGTCGAGCGTTTTCACTAATAACTAAAGGCCCCAATAACCGCCCAGTGCGACGCAAAGAAATGGAGCCAACGTCTGTAGTCGAACCTTAGCCGTGATAGCCCGAGTACTTACTAACAAATAACGATGTCTCAATGACAGTCAATGAAAAGGTTGAATCAAGTGGTTTGGGTCTTCATTGTTGGGATCGGTGTATAAGCCTCATGCAGTGACGCTTGTCTGGATCGTATCCTGTACTGTTCAATTGTGTTGTTCTCTGTTCCGATCTGGGTCCAGCCGCATCCTGCATGCTTGTGTATCGACCGCACTGAATCACATCCATTTGTAGCGTTATAACTGGCTGAGTGTGTAGTTGATAACCGCGCGCGTGGGTGCGTTCGGGTGTGGAAGAGAGCTTTCGGGCCGGCAAATATGTGGACGTGCATATGCAGGTTACGACAATAAGCGTCATTCGGACTAGACGGCTTATCACGTAGGAGACCGCGTGAGAGGGCGAGACGGCGGCTACGTAGCCCCCCACCAACTGTAAGGTTATGGTGGAATAGCGACCACGAGTCGATCGGGAAAACGCATTGATCCACCGGATTTGGTCTCGTATGAAGTTGACTCAGGTAGCGTATGCGATTCAGCTGGGATACATTCCTCCAGTAGTCTCGCTGTAATGAGACGATCGATTGATATGTTGTTGCGAGATTTACCGACATCCGATGTGTAATGTTTGTCCGAACGATCCAGAACACGATACGGACCTTTGTACGCTGGTTGTAGTGATTCATGGAGCTTATCACAGGACAGATACTTGCGAGCAGTCAGTCAGTTTGTTGGGACAATTAGTGGGCTCGCTTTATAATCGTGGTGGTCCATAAGCTAACTTGGACATGAAATACTGCTAGCGACTTACGCAGTTTGTCGGATCAGGTGAGGCTGTATTCTCCAAATAAGTTAGTAACTGACCAGGTAAATGCAAGCTGGTGCCATAGGTAGTTTGTGTCGGGGAGCACTGACTGTCACTACTAACAGAGTTTCGTAATCCAAGAAGCCCAATCGATGCAACGTGGTGAATTACAAACACTCCAGCGTACACAGCGATTAAGAAGCTTTTAAGGCCGGAGGAGACCATTTCTAATACCCATAGATCTAGACTTATGGTGTCTGAGTTCGTCAAATTTCGACATGAAGACAATGTTCTGTCGGTTGTCTGGGCTATCTGAGACAGGATAAAATAAAGGATTGTGGTCTCCCTCAGATAACTCGTCTTGCATGGATAAAGATGTGGTGATTTCAAAGAGGTAGTAAAATAATTTGCTTGCTTCTCCTGAAACACTAAGAAAAGCTAGACGAGTAAGTTAATTGGATGTGGTGTACACAGGCCCCCTTCCAAGAGATTGGCGTCGCCTTGTCAAATTCGTTTAGTAGGTTGCTAACTAGTGGTTATATTTGAAATCAATTTTTACAGCTGTGATGACCTCCACGTTACAAGTCTTATTTGGCTGTGTTTCCGCTTGACTTACTGACAACTATCAACTGGAAAATAATGACGTGGATTGTGCAGTTATCAGGAAAATCCTGCTATTGTAGTAAAGCCAACATGCTTCCCTTATCATTTTTCTTTACTGCGCTGTGCTCCATGTGGTCTGAATTATCCAAAGCATGCATCTGTGCATTTGTTCACTTATCTGTTTGTAGTTAACGCTCTTTAAATTGACGCAATACGAAAAATCTGTACTTATTCTGCACTTATCTGAGTATACCTGTGTGTGTATTTCTATTTTGAGAATATACTACTCATAACTAGTAAATATTTTTAAGATATTTTTCCAACAATCTTCATCGTCTTTGTACATCATGAATAGTCTTTAGTCTGTTGTAACTGATGGAACGTCTGACCCATGCGTTGATGCTGTCTGATATCTTTAACTTTATCTTCCTAGTTTTTCGTCGAGTGTGAATGAAGAGAAACGGAGACGAAGTTTCACCTGAAGATTATTGCGGTCATCATGTCTTAGTGTACATTATTAGTCGGAATTTGCTTGTTTTCCTTTAAAATTGAGATTAAGCTGTTAGAACAAACAGTTGTAGCTCAGTACTGTTCCACTTCACGTGAAGCTGTAAGACTAGCACACAGTGCACCAGCCGAGAACAGTTAATATTTGTTTGTAATTTCGGGTAGGGATAAATAGTTGTCGTAAATAAGACTCGAACTCAATACGCTGGATATGCAGGAAAGGTGGACTATTGCTCAATTTGGCGTGTACGTCCAGCACAAACTTATATCACGCCACTTCAAGTCTACGACAAATAAACGATGAATAACCGAAAACAGGCTGTTTTCCAGAACACCGTTTTACTTCCAATGAACTTATGAGGTTATACGAATCGTTGAAACAAATAAATAGTCGTCTCGAAATGTACACAACCCAAATTATATTACCCAATTCACCAACGACATCCGCCATATCCTAAGTGATCAGAACACAACTGTGGACGTTCTTTTCAATCCAGACGCGGATTCAGTCGATGCCTCCTCTACTGTGGTTTTCTTTGGAATAACGAGTTTAAAAAAATGAAAGCAGCCTTTATCCCCCCTGGAATACAGCCCTATTTTGCTTTATATGTAACCGGTTCTATTGTACACCCACCTCCTTACTATTCTGTACACAGCTGAAAGCGAACAGAGAGATTCGAGGCTGGTAAAAAGGTTACACTGGTTGTCACTGTTCCCAATTAATTTGGTATACACAGTCTGCACCCGGAACGTTGGTCGCATCCGATTCACGTTTTGAAAACTTCCATGTTGACCACTATTAGCTATAGCCAACACCTAGTGGTAATTCTTACACTATCACTTATGTGGAGTGTTTCGCTTGTTGGTCTGAAGTAATCTGTACTGAGGACAACATCGCCACCCTAGTTGCACTTTCTTTTGGTTACAGGCTGCATCACGAATTTCTGAATGCCTTCTATGACTACTACTGGTCAAAATTTGATGACTGACCCAAAAGTATTATAAGATATTACGGAGTTACTTAGCTGTGAACATATTCATACCACAAGATATCATCCAGTATTAATCAGTCTAACGGAAGGCTTCCGTCAACATCTGAAGACAACAATTACAGCCCATAAAAACAGTATTGATGATTCCGAATTAATCCCATTTATTTTAATAGTTGTGCGCACCAAGTTCCTGTTCACTCTTCGCTGTTATGCAACAGAAGTGGTTTTCGACACCACTCTACGTGTTTCAGAACGATCCTTCATCCATGACTCTAACAGTACGCATGATCGGGTTACGTGCATGATGATGTTGAAACCCGATATAGTTAAACTTCGATGTATATCATTCTCATTTGTCATCAAACCCGTCCTATATTGTGCCGAAGTTACAAAACGCACTTGTGTGTGTATCCTTTAAACCAACATACGATGGTCCGTTTCTCGTCACCATAAGTATTTTATCATACAATTTTCCTGTCTCAAGCAAGCATAGAATCATTCAATAGAACACGCAACTGAAAATTTTCAATAGGTTATCGCCGGCAACAGGCCATAGCCACTGGCCTCTATAACTATCCGATCCTCGAAGACTACTGCAAGCACAACTAAGCAACCACTACACCTGAATCGTTCCGGCAGCTAGGCTCATCGTCCGGACTGCCATACTTCCTAATCCGCAAGCCGCAGGCACCACTGTTTGGTGATATTTATCTGACAAATGACGTAAGGATGGAGTATGCACAAGTGTCTTTCTGACCTGAAACCTAATTTTGACATATGTCTGGGAATCAAATTGTTTATCTTGTTGTGTACACGCCCTCATCACCTACCTCTAAGACGCATCATACTTGATACTTTAAAGTGGTTTGACCCTCGTAACCTTCCACTTTAAATTTACATCAGTAAGCTAACTTACATAAACAGCTGAGTTTATCAATTATGCGCCCATCACATAGTGCCCACCAGGGTTGGCGAGTCTAGTTCTGTAAACAGTGTTAGTGGTAGTACCAACTCCTTTTGTTCCGTCCGCAGGCACTGCCCTCTTAACGGTTTGCCATGGCTGCTGGCTGTGAGCACTGTCAAATAAAAAATCGTCAAGTTCTGTTACACAGACCAATGCTACTAGATTTCTCAAACGAAAAACGACATGGACGCAACAACTTATGCTTTCAGTCTGGCACACGAGTCGGTACACAGTACTATTAGAAAAATTATAAACTCTAAGATTTGTAAAGCTTCATCCAGTTTATGAATTACAAGTTAAGGAATACCCTCAGATTAACTCTGCTTCCCTTCATATCTCGAAAGTTTTCACTGGTTCATCCGTTCATTTATAACAGTCCATCACGTTCAGGGTTTTGGCAGGTGTGAACGTATTGTTATCCAGTTTTGCTACTCACACGTGTCTTGTACATTAATGCATCATGTACATATATACTATAATTAGTGTCGTCCACATCAGAAATATAAATAACTTTGAATCTAACGGATGCAAAAGTTCACCAACAACTAGCGGAAAATGCTGCGGAAGATCGAAGCCCTAGATGGCACCTGGTAAGTTCGCAACGGCAAACATCAACAAAATGCACGCTTAAGACCTTAGTGCAGCGGAAGCGAACGCGTGTATTGGTGTCTTGGTAGCAGTCTGAAGTGTGGTGTTGACCGAGAGATGCTTTTCTTTCTAGGTTGCACAATACTGAGTCGGAAGCTAGTGTCTGGAGATTTGGAATGAAGACAATCGCAGGTGAGGTTGATGGCTTTCATAGGAGATGCTCATACGTCACAAATATGCTGATTGCTCATAATGTTTGGACGAAGGCTGCAGACGCAGCATTGGCCACAGACTTAGTTTATTTTAACTTTTCCGAGACCTTTGACAGAGTTGATCATTCTATATTGCTGCGGAAACTGAATAAATGTGGTCTTGGTGGTAGATAGAGAATTGCTCGAAAGAACATAGGTTCATGGTCAAGGTGAATAAACAGCTGTCAGAGTGGTTCCAAGCCAACAGAGGTGTTCCAAAAGGATCCATCCTGTACCTCCTTGCTATTAATTATTTTCGTTCTTGAAATGTGCAGTATGGTCAAATGTTGGTCTACGCGGATGACAGAAAGTTCTGGCGAGTTCTAGAGTACTCGGAAGGTGTAATGACCTTGTAAAACGATTTGAGCTGACTAAATCAGTAGTCTATAAAAAATAACTTGCCGCCCAATGTCAACTGGTATAAAGTCGTGCACGTTCGCCATGGAAATTGTACTGACTATTACCTTCGCGACACAAAGTTCATCATCATCATCATAACAGCCATGAGCTTGACCAAAAGGTACTGTGGCTCGGGCCGCAGCTCACCTCAATAGTGACGTGGAATATCTTAGAAGATGACGTTACTAAGAAGGTTGAAAATTATTAAAAGAAGACTAAGCGGAAGAACTAGAAATGGTATGAATACAGGTATGCCATTGACTGCGACACATCGCCATCTCGGATAGCGTCTCTAACCAGCGGTTTGAGTGATCACGAGGACCTCATCCAGGCAGGCGACACCTACCCACTTTGCTCAATGGAGCAGTCAAGGTCTTCATATTTTGTGACCACGTTGTTGCCTGACCACCACGCGGTTTTACCCAACTGTTGGTGGTCTCAGTATATAATGCCCGGTACGGTAAACGATCAGATGACATACGGAGTACGTGACCCAGCCAACGCAAGCTATGTACCGTGATTAGTTCACCAATAGATCGCGCATCCCGAGCATTCCGGAATACGCGCCGGCGAACGACCACATTGCTCACGCGATCAGTCCACTTAATATGGGCCAATTGACGGAGACAACGATGGTCAAACACAGCAAGTCTGTTGATATCTTCTTTGTGAACAGGCCACGTTTCCGAACCATAAAGCAAAATGGAGCGCACACAGGCATTATATACCCTTCCTTTCAGTGACAGCCGGACGTCTTTTCGACGCCACAGATGATGCAGTTTGGCGAAGGCAACTCGTGCCTTTGCTATCCTCGCTGATATCTCATCAGCAATATTACAGGCTGACGAGATGGTGTTACCCAAGTATGTGAAACTGTTCACAGTCTCAAGCTGATTAACTGCAATAAAGAACGTAGGAGTAGAAATGCCCCAGTCTTGAAGTAACACTTTGCAATTTGAAGGTGCAAAGCGCATTCGATACAAACCAACTCGGTCGCTCAACCTGTTCAGCATGGTCCGCATGTCTTCGGTAGAGAGATTAAGTAAGACAATGTCGTCCGCATACTTCAGATCGGTAAATCTAGCGCCAGGAAGAAGCTCAACTTCAAGCCCACTGGATTCGCGAAGGGCACCCTCCAGAATGTCGTCCATGACAAAATTGAACAGGAAGGGGGAAATCGGACATCCCTGACGAACACCACTAGAAGTGATGAACGCCCGAGACAGCTGTCCATAAACTCTCACCCTGCTTGCATAGTGAGCATACAGTGATCTCAAGAGATTCACGTATTTCTCTGGTACTCCCTTGCGAAGGAGACAGCTCCAGATAACGTTACGGGTACCTGAATCGAAAGCAGCCACTAGGTCCAAAAAGACCACGACTATCGGTTGTCTGTAACAGTGCTGGTGTTCCAAGATCCGTCTCAAGGTAAAAATATGATCAATGCACTCTCGACCGGATCGAAATCCTGCCTGTTCTTTGCGTATCTGACTTTCTCTGGGCTTAGTGAGCCGACGTAAAATGTGGCCAGTGAGTAACTTGGACGAAATTGACATCAAACTGACGCCTCTGTGATTGTCACATGGACTTCGGGTCCCCTTTTTGAAAACTGGAATGACTGTTTACACAAATTTGCTTGTGTCGGCATACGAACGAGACTTAAGAACCACAGTGGCACACAGTTTGAGTTTGTCTAGCAATTATGCTGCCATGACTAAAAACACAAATAACCCTGAACCTTCTAAGAAGAATTTGTGGAACCTTCCAACCGGAAATGTTTTCCACAATGTTCACCCCCATAATCCGCCCACACCTGGAAACGAACATGCACGCCTGTCATTCTTATATTAAGAAAGATTTCGCACTAATTGAAAGCGTTCATAGACGGGCTCCTACAAGAATTATGGGGCTCACAAAAACCTGTTACCTCGAAAGACTGACAGAATTAGGTCAATTCTCAGTGAATTACAGACATCTCAAGGGAGACCTAACCCTTACCTACAAAGTACTCTACAGCCTGGGTCATCCAATGGCACTTCTCCTCGCACTAGATGAGCATGGACATTTAAAAAGTCACCCGCTGAAATTGAGTAATGGAAATGACAGGGAACTCTGCTGACATGATTGCTTCACAAATAAGAACTGTTCACATTAGAACGCATTGCCCACCTCCGTGGTGACAGCTGCATCAGCTGAGAGTCTTAGAGTAGTACTCAATCGACACACACGTGATAGATAATCTGCACGAGTTTCCCAACCGTTATACTACCTTAGTCTCATACATCATTATCTGCGCATTTTTGACTGAATATCGTTTTCGGGTGTTTCAGTACTCTTTGCTGAAATAATTGCACCCAGCGATTTCTTAAATTTACCATTTATGTGGTTCCATTCACTTTTATTACACCTATAAACCGCTCAACATAATTTTCACCGATCAATAGAGATACAGGGACACAACCAAAGAACTCACACCGTCCTGTAACGACCTATGAACTCATGACAGCAACAGTTGTTGCATTCACTTATTGATAATCATGTTTCCGGAAACACCCGAGAAGGCTCACAGTCCGATACACTTCCCCGCTTATCTGAGTTTATCAATATAGCGATCCTAGTTAGTTCAACTGGGGGTTATTGCGTTCAGTATTTCTCAGCCTTATGTTAACACAGTTCGGAAGTCGTAGGGAGAAGACGGACGAAGCAGCAGAGAAACTTTATATAGTGGTTTATCCACTGTACAAACAGACGGACATTGAGAAACGTAAGTCTAGACGCCAGGGAAACAAACCAGAGAAGGCCTCCAGCACAACCACACGCCAGCCGTCGAACGCAAATGTCCAAAAGAACTCATGCCTCCCTCGAGAATCCAAATAGGCGTTGGGACGGTTGGGTACCGTCCGCGATGGCACTCTCCAGAATATCGTTCAAGGCGAAACTGAACAGGATGTAAGAGAGTGGACACCCCTGTGGACAGTTTCGCATGTTTGGGTGACATTGCTTCCGTGGTTTGTAATATTGTTGATCAGATGTCAACGATAACATCACGATTTTTTTTGTCAACCTGTGTCACCTGTGACGCCGGAATAACGCCCCTTTATCGCTAAATGCCTCTATGTTTGATTTTGCTCTATGGTTAAGAAACGTGGCCTTTTCGCGACGAAGATACCAGTGTACTAACAATGTTAAGCCGTCGTTGTCTCCATCAGTTAGGTTATTTCAATCAAACTGGTCTCATGAGCAATACGGTCATTCGCCGGCACTTATTCCGGGATGTGCGGTCAACTGTCCAACTAATTGCGTTGCACAGCCAGTGATGGTTAGGTCACGTACTCCGCATGACAGCTCAGTGTTTGCTCCATCGGACATTGCATACTGAAACCACCGACATTTGGGCAAAATCGGGCGGTTGTCAACCAATAACGTGGTCACGAAATATAAAGACCATAACTGTTACACTGTTAAAAATGGGTAGGTATAGTGTAACGTTTTCTACACTGTTTTCTATTTCATAATTCTGATTATTATTCACACGTTTCACTTGCCTCAACTTTTCATGTACAGCCAACATTTAAACCAACTTAATCGAACTAATCAATAGCCAGTAAATACAACTCACTCACACTTCTCGGTTCGCGAGCCTTGCGTTCTCTCTCTGCATCCAGTACCGCTAGTAAAAACAGATTTTTGGAGAATTGGGAATTAACTGAATCAACTGGCTAATGTGGAAAAATTTTCTCATTTATCTGCCATCGGAATTAATTTATCGGTCGTCCAACGAATCTCATCTCTGGCGCTGTCCTCCTATCTGGTAGTGGTCTGTTCAAACTAACGGACTTTGACTTATCAGTGAGTCGTTCATATTTTACCGATATATCTCCTGTTTAATTTGCACGTCTATCTTTAGGCTTATCCATAAGTGTTACGACTCTTCTTTGATACTACCATATTTTGGTTATTTTTATCATTTGACTGATTAGGACACTACAATAGCCGGTCTGATTTGGGGTCCTTGTGATCACTCAAATCCATGGTTAAAAAGGCTTTCTTAGATGGTAGTGTACCACGGTCAATGGCGTACCTGAATTCATACATTTTTTAACTTTTTCGCCTGGTCGTCTTTTGTTATTTTTTGATCTCTTTAGTAGCGTTTTCTTCCAAGATATTCCACGTCACTGTTGAGGTGAACGGTGGCCCGAGTAGCAATACATTCCGGTCAGAATCAAAGTCGTTAGGAAATAATTAATGAATGAGACTCAATCACTTAGGACTTATTTCAGAGTAGGGCTGGCTTTGTAGAAGAGAGCTCTTTTGAATTGCCGTTTGAGGTAACGACGAGGTAAGAAACTGACCTCATTGTTTCATTTTCAAAGACCATCCTACTCCGATTGTAGGTCTGGCCGGAGTAAACTTGCAACCATTAAGTAGGAGAAAACTTGAATTTTTGTTGTTGTATTCTATCTGGATCACTCTTGTGTGTGTCGAGGTCTTGCGATTGATTGGCTCGCCTACTGACTAACCGGTTTTTGACACGTGTGTGTTGCCCGGCTGGACCACGAGGACTTTCAGTCATACCCCTCCCTGCCTTATTCCCTCGGGTTTACACCGAATACGGGATAGGTGAGTGCACCCATTGAAGTGGAGTAGCGCAAGCTGCCTGTGATGTGGGTTGCACGCAAGCGTCTTTTGGTTTCAGTCACTGTGACAGAGTAATACGAGGACAGTTGCCTCATGAAAGTGTGGTGGGAATTCTAGTCCCAGCCGTGATAAGGATACACACTACGGGCGAGCTCTAACAAGAAAGAAACTGAAGTCTAGTGGAGTTTTTCGAAAGAGGCTGACTTGAAAGTTTATGAGCATTCGACAGTTGCTACTACTCATCAGGAAATGGATGCTGCCAACTGCATGCGTGTATATATGCTTCATCGTTGGACATTCGCACTGCACGAATCCTATGGTTGTACTACTGTATACATGATAACCAACAGTGATTTCTTCTTCGGATTTACCTATGTACATGCTTTGCGTTATTACGTCATGTGCTTGTAGCACGAACACACAGTATATACTGACTGCATTTTGTAATACGGGCACAGCAGGGAAAACTCACGCTTATCACTTTATGCAGCTTTAATAGTATAAATTATCGTACACATATGAAGATTCAGCGACTTGGGGAGGCCGGATGAATGATATATCCTATTAAATGGGCCTGTATGCTAAGATGTAGCATGCACCTCAGCGGTGTGCCAACGTGCTTTGCAAAGCTCTTGAAATGGAATATGAGAATGTTATGTATGTAATTTTAAACTACGACCAAGTGAGTTTCCTGTTTTGTCTGAGGTGACTCTCACTTGGAATTGGCGGATGTCATTTTAGTAACTTGTCTTGGTGATGAATGTATCAGGAATTTAGAGTCAACTGGGTGCCACAAAGCTTTTCAACTGGTTTATTGGCAGTACCGGTTTTGATCAAGAATAATGGAAATAGACGTTCACATACCTAGCTAACTGTACGGCTCATACTGAAATCACATCACATAATCTTTTGGTAAGTGAATCGGAATTTTAGGTGGACCGGTTGAGGCCACGAGACATACAATGATGAGGTCGATCTGTCAGTTGCTTTCTGTTTTCTACTTTACCACTTTTTGTGCTATCGTTTTAAACATTAGTTTTCCGAATTAGGTTATTGTAACGACCATCATTTTTTGATTTTTTTTTGAGGGCTGCTTTATGATGTATTGAAAAACTATTCTTTTTTTGAACCATTAAGCTTTGTCCTTGCATTTTACACATCTGGCAATCAAACCGTTTAGTTTTGTAAATAATTCCGGTCTGCGTAATCTCAACAAGAAACTTGGCCACTATAATCGTTCCGTGTATCGCACCAGCATGGCTTGTCCTCGTTCGGTGTACATTCCTCCTCTGTGTCAACATTTCTGATGCGACCTTCAAGGGATTGAGAAACTAAAGAACACACTGGAATGCAATCAGTTCACATAAAAAGGAAGCTTCGGTCAATCGATCGTGGAATTACTGTGAAGGTGTATCGATCACCGCAATGTACTACTGTCAGCTGCTGAGGATAACACTTTTTAAATT
Organism: Paragonimus heterotremus; assembly: GCA_013368495.1. Classification (NCBI taxonomy): domain Eukaryota; kingdom Metazoa; phylum Platyhelminthes; class Trematoda; order Plagiorchiida; family Troglotrematidae; genus Paragonimus; species Paragonimus heterotremus. The sequence goes on along the minus strand of LUCH01007584.1, from coordinate 6,985 downwards.
CTCATGTTATAAAACAACCCAGTGCAGCCACGTTTTATGGATATATGATTCTATGTATTTAGTTTGAATATATGGTTATAACAAAAGCTGTATAACCAGAAACCAATTATTTAGCGAAATCCTACTATAAGAACAACGTGAGAAATTCATAAACTGCTTAATTCATTTCGTAAGTTTTTCCACACATGTCATCTTAGCTGATGTACATATCGCTGGCCGTTTTCCCATGTGCCTGGTGACAGAGGACCTAAAAATATTACTTCATTGTGAAGCATAGTTTAGTATGCATATACATTTATATGTATAACAAAAAACAATAAGATTTTTCTATCTTGATGCGTGCAAACTGAGACACTGCATTTCTAACTGAACAAGGTTTATAATGATAATGTCACGTCATTGTTGTAGATTTAATTTAGATATGTCGAATCTTGCAACCAAATAAAAGGAAACTGCACCCAATGTGATCAAACTATTGCTATTCAAAATTCTGAATCATCCGTGCGCCAAATCTATCATGCCATCAGCCATTTTCATTCATAATTGAGGTCGTTTGACCAACTGATTCCTGTGCGATGTGAGGGCGTCGAGCTAACGCCTCCATCCCAAAGACTATTCAGACCCTTCCGCGCGATATCAATCTAGTGGTATATGCTTTATCATGCAGACACTGAAAATGACCGGAGGATGTCCATTTGGATATTGCTTCTGTTATGCCCTCCATATTCTTCATTGTGAACACCGTTCATCTATATACGATCACGTTAAGTCGAACAGAAGAGGCAGTGTTTTTACACCAATCTTGAACACTAGGTCTTTATTTTTCTTTATTTCATTGGCCTAGACCCCATAGCGCGCTGCACTCCGTACAACTGAAACTCAATATGTTAAACATAATTCACAGCTGTGGACAATATTCACGTAGCCGTGTCCGTCATTGCACTCACTGGTAGCTTCAGGTTACTTAAAACAAGTAGATTTTGTAAACTTCGCTACAGCAAGCTCAAGCGAGTACGAAGATCGTTAATTTTTGTGTTACAGCAGGACTTTTATTACAATGGAGTTCACTGTAACGAACACAACAGCTTACTTAATGTATAAGAAGTGTTCTGGGATCAGATGCTTTTTTCATCGTAGTGACCCTTTTTGTTATACCATCATTTGTTATAATGATGACTTAGCACCAAGATAGACGCTAATAATTCAGTGCACGATTCCATCCTTTTTTGTCAACATTGATGTACATGTGTCACAATGTATGTGTACTTCAGCCGCTCAGGTATATTGACTTAAGCAAACTGTCTTTCAGTATAAGTATAGTCGCGTTTCTCGCAGTCATCAGAGGGATATCTCAGTAGTTTTAACTTGCTAAAAGTGGTGATGAATCGGATCAACAAGGGTGATAAAACTTGTCAATCGAACTGCTAATCGAATACCGTGAAGATGAAAGTAATACGAGGTTGGAGGAAAGTTGTGGAGGAAAAGGTAGGAAAAAAATGTAGTCTAAAGTGATCTCCTATAAAGCATAGGCAGCCAGCGGATTATGTGTGTAACGTGTGATCGAAACCAGCAAGCGCGCACGGGTTGAAGTTGAATTCTGTAACAGGACGTGCTGCTGTGTTGTCGGCGTCGTTTTAGTTTCCGTTTGTGTATGTCGTGTGAATGGCTTACTGGGCCTTTGGCTGGTGGTTGTTTATGTTGTTTCCTTATACAGAACTGCTGGTGGAACTCCTACTTCGGAAGAATGCTGTTCCCCGGTGTTTACGTTGCCTGAAAGTTGGTCTGTAAGTGTGATGGACACTCAGAGTTGTGGACAGCTGGCTTGCATGTTACACATACACTAAAGAAAGTAGGAGTTGAAATACCCCAGTCTTGAAGCAACAATTTGTACTTTGAAGATGCGAAGCGCATTCCGTACAAACTAGCCCGGTCACTCACCGTGTTCAGCGTGATATGCATGTCTTCGACAGAGGAACTAAATAAAACAATGTCATCCGCATACTCCAGATCGGTCAACCGAGCAAAGTTTATTCATGAGCTATCCTCCAGCATCGTTTCAAACTACATGGTCGCAATGACTTTTAGAACAACTACTGAAATATCCGATATAATCATGGGTCAGTCAAAAAGTCGATCGCCCAGAGGCCCCAGCCTGTGTGACTCATGCTGAATACAACCAACTCTGGGTAATCGAAACCCAAGCAGACAAGCACATCAGATCGACTGCTTGACCAACACCGTCGTCATCGCACATGCACCACGCAGCAAATGGCCGTCAAGCTGGCTAAACGTCATGCTTCTCACGCCTACTAAATACACAATCTGTCCATAACCGCTAACTACACTCAAATAACTGCCTCAAATTCTGGCCCACCGGTTGCCAGTCTGCTCAGTCACCCGAGCACACGATGGATTGCTGGAACTACCCAGGCTGCGTACGCTCATTTGCGAGTGTGCTAACGAAAACGGAAGTGAAATGATGGCCTTCTCCTGTTGCAGCCAGGCCGGATTAGGGGGTTCGTGAGTGCACACCGTAAAGATTTACCGGCATTGCTGATTTCGTCTTGTGAACCGAAATGAACTAAATGTAGAGGATTCGGCAGCAACAGGAGTGAGTAGTTACTTCCTGAGAGGCTGCTCAACTTGCTCTATGTGATCGAACCAATGATCCCAAGATACCTTCGTCAAGGACGCTGTTAAACAGAGGGCTGTTGAAACAAATGATAAGACGTTACATGATTCTCAGGAAGGTGTAAGCTTCATGCTAAAATGCCCAAATATCACGCCATTAAACCTTTCAAAATTAGCGAAATATACGGCCTACCTTGTGGTATGTATGTGCATACAAGTTACCGTTCGGCCAAGCTGTATTAGAAGATTCGACTTGATTTGACTTATGCTATCTTTCGAACCACATTTCCTAATTTTGAGATCCAAAAACGCGGATGGCACAAGGGTTGTTTATTCGATAAAGCAATACATGAGTTAAGCATTTAAGCAAAACCAGACAAAAAACCACTCATTTGCACTCAGTATTCGGCCTCAGTCTGTCTCGGCTGCCACAGTCGTCAATGATCAGTTCCATTAAGTAACAGGGGCTATTGTGAGCGATGCTGCACTTTGATGATCCTTCCTGCATTTTTCCTGTGGCTTGTACGATGTCAAAATATATGCTCTGCACCTGCTACTGAATAGCCGCGGTATGGGTAGGATAATACGATCGTTCATCTTCAATACACTAAGATAAACCAAAGACTGATCTGTGTAGATAGCTGTGTACGCTCATTTACCCATTCGACACTCAAAGAGTTCAAATCTGTTTCTGACGACAGTGGTAGCGTCACACGCATTGCTGTTAACTAGAAACACTACCACTGATAAAATAAGCGAATACTGTAATGTATTTTGCCCAGAAGTGCATCTATAGGCACACTATAGGTATCAATCAAGTTCATCGGACAATACATCAAAGCTCTGCTGTACATACAGTATCACAGCTTAACACAGCTAAACGTCGTTTTCCATCTTAATGACAACTGTGTTGAGTCCCCTGCTGAATTCTACTTATTTCTGCTCTGTGTTGTGCAAACGTCATCATTAACTACTTACGGTATTTGCGTTAGAAATCCTTTGTAATAACTGTTACCGTAAGTTCACCCTGAAATCTAAAACTTAAGTTAGGTTTACATGGGAGCTAACAAAATTGAAAGAAATAGAGTGATAGCAACACCATCAACTACCAACAGTAGGTTCGAGTCTCGGCTTCCATGGATGTAAGGTTTTGATTGTCTGATTGTACCATATTACCACGTGTGACCTACTAATAGTTACACCACAGTGAGCGGTTCGTGATGTTAAATTGAAAAAATTGCGACCATAACTTGGTTCCACATCTTAATCTGTTCTCGTCTTGAATGTTATTCCCTAATCGGAATAAAATTGACAGCACTTTAGAACCAGTTTCCACTTTCTGTCAACAGCCTGGGATTCCCGGAATAATAAAGAGCATACCGCACATCACGATTGCATCCCACTGGAAAGTTTATCACTGGTACTCAAACTGTATGCTGTCATTTGACCGCACACTTCTGGAGTGACCTCACTAAACTTTCTTAAAACGAAGTAAATATACACGAAATCGGCATTAAGATATTCAAGGTAAAGGACCAACGAGATAAGTTTAACAAACTACCTCACGTGAAACTTAAAGAGGGCGTTTTACAGTGACTTTGCTCACACTATGGACAGGTTAATGGAAAAGAAACAACCAATTCAATTACGTCGTCGCAGGCAGGCTGAATGAACGGCGTGATTGCGCTCAGTGATGAACTTTCCCAAACGCCTGGCGAAATTCAACTGATCCCGATGAATCTGTGACAAGAGTTCCTCTTGTGCCGGAATCATTGGGTTGACTCGTCTGGCTTCATTGTATTGGCGCACTTTGTTTGCCTGTTGAGAAAAATCCACCAGGTCAGACATGGTGCCGGATCCGTGTGTGTTGAACAGTCTGGCGGTTTGTCTGGGCGGTAACCCGTTCAAGCTGGTCTCATATGGACTGAGCTCGTACTCCATGGGATCGTGGAGTTATACGGCCAGAAACTTGACAAGAACGTCGCAAAAGAGTCCCAGAGCCCAGAATTGTGGTTGGGCATGTACATACAACTGTTTAAACTGTCGCAAACAAATAAATCGATAGAAGTGCGTGTGCACCAACCAGCTAGGAAAAAGGCTACTGTGTTTCAGACTGCAGTGGAGACGAGAAATGACTCAATCATTGGATAAAAATGTTCCAATAAAGCAATAGGACGGATAAGCGGATGACGTTAACAAAATACTCAACAACATGATTCATTGTCGGATATATCCATTATGTGGGAGAATAGCCCTATACAGGTGCGTGAAAAAAACAATCGCTTCAAAATGCTGTCGCTGAACAGCTCACTATAGGCAATCCCGGTTTAGGCGGAGCAGCAGCACCAAAGAGACGAGACGCTCGCACCGGAAGTGTACTGCAGAGTAGAATCAACTCAAACATACGGTGTTCATTTTGTACAAAGACATTTGATTTAGAATGTATATAAAAATAAAATAAAATGTGAAAATACGTACTGTAACAATACAGAAACTGTTGCGTATGCAATTTAAACTTTCCGCTGATGTTCTCTCCCTTGTTATCTATTTCAGGTCACCCACCTACGTATTATTCGACGTGTTCCACACGACATGAACGCCCCTAGAACTCTGACATTCGATTCCCCCTGGACTTACTTGTTTGAACGATTTAAAAAAGACCCTTGGTTGTTGGGACTTTGATTTTCGTGTTGCTACTGGCGTTGTGCGGATCGCCTCCTCGTCTCTGTTACACCAATATACCGGTTGTGATTGTTCTTTACGTCTTTTCTCTGGTTTTGGATTGCGTCGGGACCGTCCGTGATCACTATCCTGTGTGTAAATTTTTCGTCCTGTTACAGTACAATACCTTGTAATTACGCCAGACGATTAGCGTTTCCAAAGTGATTAACCTAAACACAGAGCAACCATGAAAATGGTGGTGCTTTGTTCTCAATGAAGTCAACTTGATTGTGAGGTCTTAAACTTGCATGTTACATTGTTAATAATCAGCACAATGCACTCAATCAAAGTATAAAGGAGGCCGTTTGGCAAAATTTTTCAGTGTTCAGTAAGCAAGGGCCGTGCATGATGGTTGGAGAAGACAGACTGATATCCAGTTTGAGGTTGAATCGTTTCGGAGGCCGGTAACTTACGGTCCAGACGGCTTTTGACCGATTCGTGTACTCGCTGGGTGGGAGCAAGTAAGCTTTAATTCTAACTGTGATTTGGTTGCGGTGTAGTGCAAATTTTTTGCGTGATTTCTGTGGAATTATTGGACTAAATGTGGAGATAAATTCGTAATTTTGACAGTGGATACTGAAATATGGATAGTAACATAATAGTAACCATATTGAACGAGTGTTATATTGACCGTTCGAACCCAGAACCGACTAGTACTATCAATGAAACGGAGGAGTTCACCATGCTGAAAATGACTGACATCGATAATACGTTTGGTGCCAAAATAAATGTCAGAGCTGAAACGAAAATATTTATGCTCCAGTCAAATATTCTTCACATGTGCCCCCTACATAACAACGCAACAACTGTGTTTAACATGGTGGGTGATAGTGGAAATATTCATCGAAAAGAATTCCCCGCAGTATAAATGTTGTAACATAAACGTTAGTATATTGATCGACGAAAAAGAGTCAACCACACCGAATAAGTTCAGAGTTATGAAACTAAAAATTAAATACAGTTTGAAAGCGTGCGTTGAATCAAAGTATGATTAAGGTGTAATCCTACTGTTAAACAAAAGGTAGAAATCAGTAACGTAACCAACTATAATAAATTGAGAGATCTCCGACGAAACACGAGCGGAAAATGATATGAGAAGGGAAGTAACGGTGCCAGAAAAACACGCTCAGTAACGACAATGAAAGAATAAAGTTGAACGGAAGAAAAAGATCGTGAAAAGGAACAAATAATGAAAAATGAAACAATGTATCACAAAATAAACTACACGGAAAGTGAAAAAGCAAATATGGAAGAAAAAAATAGATGAGACCAGGCGGGAAGGGGGAGGGAAAGCGGGAGAAAGTCGGTCAGGGAAAACCAGAAAAAACAGACAGAAAAAAAGAGCGCAGGAGATGAGAGTGAAGAACGGGATGGGGATAGATGAAGCGGAAATATCAGTCACGAATGGCAAACTAAACACGTAAAACGCAGCATCGCATACACTTCACTCGTCCGACGCAATCACATCAACGCTATGAGCACCATGCATCAGAACGATTGTGCAACAAACACTGCATCAATCATCGAGCCTCGACACAGTCAGGCGCGAGGCAAAATCGAACAGACAGATCAGTGGGATGGGAACGCATCGCGTATCAAACGCGTGCCTCTGATTGTCACACAACCACCACTG
>LUCH01007583.1:10434-21057 GCA_013368495.1 Paragonimus heterotremus | reverse complement strand
CACTCAGCCAATTGGAACGCTCCAACTGGATGTAATTCAGTGCGGTAAACACAGATTCAAACGATTTGATTTAACCTTTTTGTTGACTACAGTTGAGATATCGTTAGTTGTTAGTGCGTACTCAAGCTGTCACGGTTAAGAGTCTCACTACAAATTGGTGCCGCGACCCGTTTTTGAATCGATTCTCCGTCTCACATTTGCGCCGCAAATTCACTTTGAGATCTATTCACTTAACATTTCTCCAGCGCTCATTGTTTGTCATTATTCGTTATCAGTCCATCACTAAGCACGGATCAGAATCTCATTGATGACAGCAACGTTGAGGACCTATTCGTGTCACCTCTGTCAGTCAAACTTCCCATTTTCTGGCAATCGGACCCAACCCTGTGGTTTCTGCAAATTGAATCTAATTTTCACAAACATCGAATAACCAAACAGATCACTATGTTCGATTATGTGGTTGCTGAACTCCAACCAAAAACTACGCACAAAGTTCGAGAATTTATTGTAATTCCCGATACAGTTATCCCATATGCTATTCTGAAACGGGAGCACTTAAATCGAGTATCTACGTCCGAACACAAAAGATTGCAGCAATTGCTCAACGATGTGCAGCTCAGTTATCGTCGTCCCTCTCAACTGCTTCGTCACATGCGGTCTTTGCTGCGTGACAAACTGTGATGGTTCCAAGAATACAGAAATGAAGTAGTTGAATTAGCTCAACCCCAGAGCTAGTTTGGACGCAATAGTAATAACAACCGAACTAGGCAAAGCAAGTAATTTATCTCTCGAGCGCAATTGTGCAACTTATTGTCAGCAATGTAATAAAACAACAGTAATGAGAAATAGGTTCAGTCACAATCACCACACAAACCCACAGATGAATGTTTACTGAAACAATTGTTTCTTCAACGTCTACCAAGTCCCGTGCAAGTAGCACTTTCGCTCGTTCTCGGTCAGAGTTTGGACACCCTAGCTTCATCGGCGGATAAGGTCATCGAAGCCATGCCAATTAACAGTGCCACTGGATTTACTCACTTAGCTTCCACTGACTCAACACCGTTCACGTACCTGATCCATGAACAGCACCGGACTATACAACAAATTCAACTTCAGCTGAATCAGTTGACAGCGCACTTGTCCCAGTCACACTCACAACCGACTGCTCACCTTCGTTCACGCAGTCGATCGTTGAACAAATTCCCATCTAAAACTCACGACAGATGGAGTATGTCTCTATCATCTTATATTTGGCACTAGTGCAAAACGTTGCACTACTCCATGTGCTTTCTCTCCGACTCCCAACCATTTGGGATACGGCAGCACTAGTTGAGTTCTGCGACAAACTCAGCTTGTTTTCAAACTTCAAGTCGCCTGTTCTTCATACTGGATAAGGAAGGTGATCTCAAATCCCTTATTGGTACAGCAGCTGAAGTCAGTGTTCTTCCCGCCACATCAAAAGATCAAATCTCACCTTTCCGTGGTCCAACACTGAAAGCTCCCAACGGTTCTTCTATTCAGACCTACGGCCAACGTTCCGTAACAATGTCCGTTGGCTTGAGGCGCACCTGGAGATGGATATTTCTTATTGCTGATGTGCGATTTGCAATTTGGGGGGCAGATTTTTTCAACAACTTTGGTCTCTTGGTAGACATGAAGCACCGCCGAGTACTCGATCCAACCCCCAACCTGATTGTCATAGGTCAATCAGCAAACGTTGATTCTCTTCGTCTGTCAATTACACTTACTGAAGCTCATCCGGAATATGCCTCACTGCTTGCCCAATTTTCTGGAATACTTAATCCTAATTTCCAGCAATCGCCCATCAAACACAAAATTGTTCATCATATCTCGACTCCTGATCCGCCAGTGGCTGCCAGACCCAGACGTTTAGCTCCTGATAAACTCGCTGTCGCCTGCAAGAGGTTCGCTCACATGCTCCAACTTGGGATCATTCGACCCTCGAAAAGTCCGTGGTCTTCCCCACTCCATATGGTTTCTAAGACGGACTCTAATGACTGGCGTCCATGTGGAGACTACAGAAGTGTCAATCAAGTCATCGTTGCGGATCGATATTCTGTCCTGCACATTCGTGATATCACATCTGATCTGTACGGCAAGACCATATTTTCTAAAGTCGACCTGATACGGTCTTATCATCAAATTCCTGTAGCAGAAGACATTCCAAAAACCGCAATCACCACGCCATTTGGATTGTTTGAATTTTGCCGAGGCCATTTGGGCTAAGAAATGCGACACAAACCTTCCAACGCCTAACAGACGAATTGTTACGTGGTTTGGACTTCGGTCATTCATACATTGATGATATTCTGATCACTATCTCCACCCTCAAGGAACACCGCACACATTTGTTCCAATTTTTTCAACGGTTCAGCGATTTTGGTGTTGTCATCAATCCTTCTAAGTGTCATCACTGGACATCCTCGGACACCATATGAACTCAACTGGAGTACATCCGCATGCCGTCAGTGTGGCTGCCATCAAGCATTTTCCTCAACCCATTCCGGTATGTCAGCTTAGTCGTTTTATTGATATGGTTAACTACTACCGCCCCTTCCTACCTAACCTTGCTGACACATTGAAACCACTCACTGATTTGTTGAGTTCGAAACGGAACAAACTCTTGGAATTATCTGAGATATCAGTCAACTCGTTTAACTCAATAAGACACATGCTTGCACATGCAACATCCATTCACCACTTGACCGCCTCCGCTTCTATCAGTATCACTACTGATGCATCAAATTTGGCTGTTGGAGCTGTACTTCATCAATTGGTTGATAACACTTGACAACCTGTGTCATTTTTCTCCAAATCTTTGCAACCGGCACAAACTCGCTACAGTACGTTCAGCCGTGAACTATTGGCACTCTATTTGGTCATCAAACATCTCCGTCACTTTGTTGAAGGACGTACATTTTGTGTTCTTACCGACCACAAACCATTAACGTACGCCCTATCGGCCAAGCCTGATCGCTATTCACCACGAGAGTTACGTCACTTGGATTATATTTCCCAGTACACATCGGGCATCTGATACGTCAAAGGAGAACAAAACGCGGTAGCTGACGCTCTATCGAGAGTCCAACTGGCAAAAATCTCGTTCGACAGCTCCATCGACTTTGTGCGTATGGCTAAACTCCAAGCTAGCGATCCTGACACAGATGGACACAAGAGCTTAATGAACGCTCAGCAAGTAACACATCAGGGAGTATTACTTCTTTGTGATTTTTCTACGGGATCACCGAGACTTATCGTTCCAAAAGAACTGCGGAAAACTGTTTTCGATGCCCTTCTCAACATGTCACATCCAGGAGTCAAAGCATCCAGGAAACTTATTTCTGAACGATTCGTTTGGTTCAGCATGAACAAGGATATTGGCGCTTGGACGGGTTGCTGCTTGGCTTGTCAGCAATCGAAGATACGTCGTCATACCGTCACTCCATTTGAATCATTTTCGCCACCTGATTCTCGCTTCGGCCACGTGCACATTAACGTTGTTAGACCCCTACCACCATCGAAAGGTTTCAGATATCTCCTTACGTGTGTCGACAGGTTTATTCGGTGGTCTGACGTTTATCCCCTCTGTGATAAAATTACTCAAACTCTGGCAACGGCAATCAAAGTCGGATGGATTTCACCCGTTGGCATGCTACTGTAAACCCTCCTTAACAATACGCTGGTTCGCCTTTACTATCGTAGTGCGCTTGGCAGAATTCGGATTCTCGTCCCGGTAATAATTAAGTCGAAAACCTCGGTCCCGGGAAGTACTGCGACTGTCCTCGTATTCGCTCCCAAGACAAGCCAAAAGACGGGTACAACAAGAGCTTTGTTCCGCCCCAAAACGTGTGCGACAAAGGCGACAAATACAAGGTATTTATATGGTGCGCGATGGCCGAAATGAAGGACAGTTGCCGGAAAAAATGGTTAAGGTCACTGATGGGCATAGCGGACTAAAAAGTCAGACGGGTAAAAACTAGCCAAGGTCAACTCTCGGACGCCCTGAGCAGGTCCGCTAACTAGGACAAAGTCAATCGGCTTTTCTTCTTTCTCACGGCGGAGGCGCCTTGGGACGGTAACATGGTGGACGCCATAACTGATACCGTCTACTATAGCTACGGACGGCGGCTCTTAGTTCGAATCTCATTTACTGGAGCAACTCACACGTCTTTCAGGAATTCAACGGATTCATACCGCAGCGTACTATCCACAATCCAACGGAATGGTCGAAATATTTCACCGGACTTTAAAACTGTCCTGACAACCAAACTAGATTCAACCGCTTGGTTTGATCATCTGCCGCTTGTGCTTCTTGGGCTACGCAACTCTGTTCCTGCTGACAGTCAATGCTGTCCAGGACAACTTACCCATGGCACCAGCCTGCGTTTACCTAGTCAGCTACTAACCTATTCGAACAGTGCAACCTCTCCTGATCCGACAAACTACGTAAGTCGCTTGCAGTATTTCATGTCCAAGTCGGCTTGTCAACCACCACGAGTTCAGAGCAAACTCACCAATTATCCTAACAAATTTACTGACCTCGCACGTATTTGCCCGCTGTGATAAGCTCCACGAATCCCTACAACCAGCTTACAAAGGTCCGTATCGTGTTCTGAATCGTTCGGACAAACATTACACGTTGTATGTTGGTGCATCTCGCAACCATATATCGATCGATCGTCTCATTCCAGCGCGACTTGTGGAGTAATCTACTCCAACTGACTCGCACGCGCTACCTAAAGCGAGTACCTACAAAACCGAATCCGGTTGATCAATGCGTTTTCCAGATGGACCTGTGGTCGCTGTTTCATCATAATCTCACAGCTAGTGAGTGGCTATGTAGGCGTCGTCTCGTCCTCTCACGCGGCGCGTCACGTGACAAGCCTAAGTCTAAGTGACGCTCCCTATCCTAACCTGTGTATGCACACCCACACATCCATCGGCCTCTGAAACTTTCGTCCACGTCGGAACGCACGCTCGCACGCACGCGCACGCGGTCACCACCTGCACACTCAGCCAATTGGAACGCTCCAACTGGATGTGATTCAGTGCGGTCAATACACAGGCACGCGCGACGCGTCGGACCCGGATCTGAACAAGAAACAACACAACTGAACAGAACAGGACACGGTCTGGACGAGCGCCACTGAATTAAGCTTGTAAACCGATGCATCAATAAAGATCCAAACTATTTGATTTAACCTTTTCGTTGACTATAATTGAGATATCGTTATTTGTTAGTGGGAACTCAAGCTATCACGTTTAATAGTTCCGCTACAGACTACTGCAATCTGAAATCGTCACGAAAGGATTTTTTTAAACCGGTGCTTGTTATGCGGTTTAGAATATATATATATATATATATATATATATATATATATATATATATATATATATAAGAATCAGCGACGGATACTAGTTGTTTGAAACCTCTGCTCAGCCCCATCTCTGACTGGATTTCTTTGAGAGTCCTAACTGCATTTTTTTTAGGAACGTTTGTGTTATAGTACCGTCCGGATGTGACCATTACTAAGCCACACAGGTAATTGTAGCAACAGAAGGCGCATGACTCGGAAAACCTAAAACTGTGAGTGAATGCGGGAGTGGTCGCTGTAGGGACAGCCAGTCAGGGTGAAGCACGTGAGTGGAACACACAAACGTCAACGTCGTGTACAGTAGGCCTCAGATCTCTGGACCCTGCTACGAAATCCGGAGTCCAGACCACAAGGCACGTCTCCTGACCGAGTCGGGTGAGTAAGCGAGCACGACACATGGCTGAAACCACAGTCAGATTAGCTGCCTGTGGGTAGGGTGGGGGTGTACGAGCAGTCTCAGCAACGTCGCTCGGCCCCATCGATCCAATGGTCTGGCCACCAGGGTTGACGATCGATAACACATGGTTGTTCACACACGCCTCTGTAACCGTTTTAGCGCTTGAAGGTCAACGCTGGTCTGGAAACCAGCATACGCCGGTGAGTGCAAATGCACATAGTAGAAATACTATATTTCTCTTACGGATTGTGCATCATTACAGTTGTTTTCATCAAGCGCTGAATAGTAAAAAAAACGGATTCATGGACGTGATGGATTTACAAATCACTAAAAGACTGATCAGAACCCAACAATTTTATCGCAGAATCTGAGATACACTATATTGTGGGTTTAGGTTTATCGCGCCGTTTGTGGACTCTGACCTGATGTTTCATAGCCATGCTGTGAAAACAATATGTCTCTGTTTTGTGACCTCGTTATTGAGGCGTGTCGTTCCAAATTCAGTCAACATGTCTTGTTTGACCATTTTATCCGTGTCATGATGAGGGCGTTTTCGAGATCGGTGTGGACAGCCCGTACACAACTGTTATCCACACTGAGGTGCTTTGTCTTATGGGAACGTGCTTCGTCCTGGAAAACGATTTATCCATGATACCGATAATCGTTTAGTTAGGGTCGACACATGACATTCTCGTCATACGGATTTTCGTTAGGCGATTAGGACCGAGGATAACATGTTGATACATGTGAATACTGATCGAATCAGGTGGGACGGGGTATGGAGGTGTAACGCACTCCTTACAAGTATCGTGTTTTTTCACAAACTGACTTCCCTAAGACTACGTATAGACGCTTCTGTTAGGGGTTTATAATAGATACTTTCATTTCACTGAAAGCATATCGGACTTATGGGCCCTAGGGTGACTAATTCGATGTATGTGTATATCTGTCTGTTTATCTGACTGACTGGTCGTGTTGACTTATTTAGGATCATATTCTTCCTGAAAGCGGCTGGTGTAGTGATAGCTGAAACCGATTATAAAATCCAGTAAACAAATTCAGGCGGGTATTCAAGGTCCGGTACATGTGGCAGTGACTCGTCGACAGGTCGAATGAATGGCCATATGCATTGATTAATTTGACCGAGCGTAGCGAACATCGTCCAATCGTTCAGAACATGAGAAACAGTCATTAAATTACTAAGTATTGTTGAATCGAAAACCAACATCATTACCTGAAGATGAAAATGTCGCCTAGAGAGATTGAACAGACAATCAATCAAGGAAGACGGATGTGCAGCAGCTTTCAGTATACTCTAAAAATATACCCATGGTTCCCATCGGGACAGATTTTTCTCGGATTGCACTCCTTATCTTCACTTCGTAGGACGGTCACACAACAGCTGGCTGAAAAGTCAATGTGAACGTGAAAGCGGCGATCAGCTGTGAGTAAATTTCACCTACGTTACAAATGATAATATGGATTATATCATGTGAGAATGATCGTTACCCTCAGAAAGACTGATGGGATGCACCGTTGGGATAAATATGGAAAGTGTGGTTTGTGTAACTCAGTCCGCACAGACCAGACTTGGGAAGTACTAGGTTCTCGCTCTTTCTTCACTGTACTTTTATATCCCTCTGTGTCAGTAGTTTAGGGGACTTCCACCGAATATAGATTATCCTTCTACTTATTGTTTTTCGCATCAGTTCACATGTCTCAAAAAAGTTCCATGAGATTAATAGCTAAGGTAAACAGTCGCTATTGTAAGAAGACTTGAACACTCCTGCAGGGTCACTTCACTGGGCTGTAACTTTGTCATCTTAAACCAACTGGTGATTCTGGCCTCCTAATTTTGCGAGCTATTGCTTTCCCAGTACATTTCTGTGTCTCGAATCAATGACTGTTTTATAAAGTTTGTCAGTAGTACAGGTTGACTCGTGTACGTAGAAACTAAATGTCAGGCATCGACGCAAGGAAGAAGAGGAATCAGAAGTGACTATTGAAAACTTGAACGTGTACCATGTGCGACTTGTCACCAAAGCAAATGATGATGCACTGCTACTCAGCGGATGTGGATACACGTCAGTCATGCAAGGTGGTGTTCATTTTCGTTGTTCAGTGTTTCCACATACCTTATAATGTATTTCGTGTAATAAACAACTTCCCAGGCCAAACGTCTTTTGCGGTCACAGCAGTCACGAAGAGTCAAATTCCTCCAGTTTACTGATAAACTAACCATGCGTTGTAATCGATGTTTAACTTGCTCACACTCCTTGACCGAATGAACAGGAGCTTCGGTTCGTGACACAAAATGTTGCTTGTTCAAACCTTTATTCAGTTTATGTTTACTTATGGCTTATCGGTTTGAGACTACTTACCTTGGATTAATGTACTCACCTTGGAATTTTTGCAAGCGACATTTTCCATTCCACTTCTGGTGATGGACTAATGTTTTTATAGTCAACTTTCCACGTTTCAATCCCGTCGCGAACGTATTCGTCCTTTCTATTCAGCATACCGAAATCGACGGAATATTTAATCAGGTTAACGGGTGGGGGCCGAGTGATAAATGGTGTCAAAACGAATGAAATAAACGGAGTGGTGAATACTCCCAGTGAGTGGGTATCAAGCCAGTTTATGACCGTAGGAATACAGCGTGCTTTTCATGCCTATCTGCTCCTTACTAATGGAATGCCAGGTACAATATTGCTCATTTTTCTTGTCCGACTGTGCATCGTAAATCTGGCTGCGTTCGAGTGTAGCGCACTAGACCACCATGTGGCTAAACATCTAGTCATCCAGAGTGAACGATGTTGTGCATAATAACTTGGTCGAGATTTGCCCTGTCACCTTCGCCTACGTACTTATTTTGACCTACGTTCTCGTTCTATCTCTACCTAGGTTCGCAGCTGCGATACACAGAAAAATGCGATGTCTACAGTTTGGCCATATCACTCTGGGAATTTCTGGCCCGTCAGCGTCCTTACGAGACCCGAGGCTCTGGATCATCCGGAGCGACGTTTTGGAGCATCTTTCACAAACGACCGCCGAAATTACGCCACTGTCCACCACTTTTGCAAAACTTGATGGAAAGGTTTGTACTTCTACAATTTCTCTTTCTTTCCTTTTGGTTGTCGACATCCAATTGTATCCCTTGTTTGATGTGTAATTCCCACAGAACTGTAGGTTTACCAACACACACTGAATCAGTTGTCGTCGCTGTCTGTTTGTCATTTCAACTGTCTTAAGATGCATCTCTTGAGGTTTTCCTAGAGAGGCTTTGATCCTACGGTGACTTGTCCTTCGATAACAACTGCTCTTTGTACGCTATAAAATGAAGGTGTCAGCTACAAGTGGCCGTGGAACTGTTGGCAAGGTTGACATTCCAAAACCGTTCAAGCAGTCCGTTTAATTTGCGCTGTGCCTTTTATTGGTTCCGTGGCTTCATCCCAGATGTACTGCATACCTGTCGTCCCACAAATAAGCATTCAAAAACGAGCTGCGGAATCCAAACTACTTCAGGTGAGCTCCAACTGAAAGGCCTAGCCAAATGACATACCCAAAACAGGTCTCTTAATCAAGTCGGGTTAGCGCATCGCCTCAGCACACGGATGCACAATCATGCTTGCTTACAAGGGGATGTACGCGCAACTCAGGTTAACTCCTCTCAGCTCCAGCGTTTTGGCCTCCAAAGTCCACAATCGACAGCGCCTGGTTATCGAGAAACGTCTCTGCAAACGTTTCAGTTCTCAGAAGGCAAGGCAAGACCGAGAAATCGCGTACATCAGTGAGCGCGAATGCACAAAGTAGAAATACGATATTTCTCCAACGACATATTTCCACCGAATGATGGATAGTAAAAGCTTACATTTACGAAGGAAATAGGTTTGCGAGGTAGTGGAAGACTGATCGAAAACTGTCAACTTCCTCACAATAATTGAGACATGCTTTGCCGTCTTCTCGTTTTGCTGCACTATTTGTGGATTATGCTGTCATTTTATAGCTATGTTTTCAAAACGCTAGGCGACGTGTTACATTTCCACGTTCTGTGGTCACATTATTGACCCATATCGTTCCACTTCACATCGACATGTTTTATTGACCCATATCAACCATATATTAGTGGCGGTGAGTGACCGACTGTTCGTTCTGGGTGACTTGAACGCTCGAGTCGGGCGCGACTCGGTAGCTTGGCCGGGAGCCCACGGGCCCTACTGCATTTGTTCAGTCATTGAGAACGGTGATCGTCTGCTCCACCTGTGTGCTTCTCACGAATTGACTATCACGAACACTCAATTCCAGCTGGATACGAGCGACATCACGACGTGAACCCATCCATGAAGCGGTCATCACCATTTGCCTGATTACGCGATTATGCGACAGCGCGACATTCGTGAAGTGCTCATCACGTGAGTGACTCGCAGCGCTGAATGTAGCATCGATCATAGACTGGTCAGGACTAAATTATTAATCCGCGTACGCAAGTTTGTTTATTGTAGATCTTTCGGACTACGGCAGAAGTTGGATACAAAAAGACTGGAGAGCTGCGAGACGAAGACCGCCTTTCAGTGTGCAGTTGCCGCTCGTCTGCACGACGTTCCTGCATCCACTACTCCTGAGGGTATGTGGCAGTTCATCGAGGAACGGATCACTGCGGCAGCCACCGGGACAATCGGTATCAAACGCCAGAAACGTCCAGACTGGTTCGATGACAACAACGCGATTACAGCCGAATTGGTACGACAGAAGAATGCCACGTTTGCTGCATCCACAGTAGACCCATACAATGAAGCGAAGAAGGCGACGTTCTGGAGTATCCGCCGTCAA
>LUCH01007582.1:4496-15308 GCA_013368495.1 Paragonimus heterotremus | reverse complement strand
AGAGATGGCACGGATTTGTTATATAGCTATGGGCAAAACTGCGGTACTTACGCCAACACACTAACTTTGATGCTAATGGGTTGTAGTGAATTTACATTCACAAGGTGATGTGAACCGGAGCAATGGAACTGGGAACGCAATTCTCACGTCGCAGTGAGTTTATAATTTTGAGGATGTCGTTAGTTCTCTAACTACGAATTCCGATGAACGCATCTTCTTTACGGAAAATCGTCCACCACGGTTAACACGATTACGCAATCGAGGTTTGTCAGAACATTTCTTCCAATGAAGTTGCCAATATGAACGATTTTTGAGTGTGGCCACTTTTCCTTATTACTTCACAAGTGTCTTGCGCGAATAATCTGTTTGTTGTGAAATATGCATTTCAATATTTCTCCAAAATTTCGAAAAATCTTATCTTGCGCTCAAAAGGCCTTTTGTAACTCGCTTCGGACTTGAAACACCATACCAACGAACTACTATGTTTTTATTTCAACCGGTGCTTTTTCTTCCGAATTTTTGGAAGACTTTCCGGGGGCCTTTCGCTAGGTTTCTCAGCAAATATCTCGGAGGATGATTTCTGATCTGTTCAATTTCCCTTAAACCCTTGGATCGGTGTTTGAAGCATCGTCCGTTCGACTGCCGATCACAGATACGACCTCTCTTCTTTCCACTGCAATCAAATAGACGCGAGCGGACATTTTGGGAACAGAAACTTCAAACTTATTCTCCTATTCTTGCGTCCGTTCTGCCTTATTTCGCCGCCCGTGTTTTACCTTCTCTTGCAGGAAGCGATCAATAGATATGTCTTTCAAGTTGGTGTCGGCAGACATCGAGATCACTGACTTCCCGCCACCATCTCTTTGCTCAGCATGGCCGGTAAGGTTACAGAAACATCAAGCGACATCGGTTGTCTTGATTCGACCTGCCTTCTTCATATGTACACCTAGCAGGGCAACTGATTTCTTGGTGATTACAACACCCGTAACAGTAACTGAAGCCGCAACGAGGAGCTATAGTGCAAATGAAAATGCAATATGAAGTTGTAGTAAGGAGCCAAAATTGCTGGTTTGGTGGCTGTCCACTTAACATTCACCCTTGAGTTCATTGCTGTAAGGATCGTTGTTAAGTATGCACCAGCATATGCCCAAACTCTCTTCGACAGCGCTCCGTCCGTCTTATTGGTTTACAGATTCCCGGATGATTTGCCTCCGGAGCTAGAGTCGCATCGTCTTGATGTTGCTGAAATGTATCCATTAGAGCATCTGACGAAGTAATTGGGCTGGACGTGTCGGTCACCGGTTGGAAAGAAGGACGCAGCTTGATAGGACGGCGGATCTATGTGGAAGATTGCACTTCCACGTGGTACGTGACCCGATCACTTCGTCATAGTATGTTGCCTGCGGTCCACTTCTCAACACCTTCACGGCAATCCTTCGCGAGTACGACTTGACCTAGTGGCAACGTACCATTGGTCGCGCCATGACAACGGTTGAACAGTTGTTTCATGCACCTGTTTTGCACAGATGTTAGTCGTGGAGCTGGGTGTATAACGTCAGCGGATAGATGGATTTTTCGGTGCATCAGCGCCTCTGCCTGAGACTTGGTTTTTAGTGTACTAGGGTGTGAAGTTGCCCTGTATATCATCAGAGCTGCCTCGCTTGTTTCCGTAATGACCCAACAATCTACAAGAGGATGGTGGCGTTCCGGGGTCGTTTTCCCGTTACACTCTCCTCGAGCGATCAGACCTAGTGGAGTTTGAGTGCATCCTTTCTTCAGGGCTATAAAAAATTGGCCGCCACGAGTGAATCACGCTCCAAGTCCCCAAACACTCGTGAGGCCTAACGGGTACGTTGTCCGTTAGGCTGAGCACTTAGAAAATGCTTGAAAAACATTCCAAGCGACATCCGCTAATTCAGATTTGAATGTTTCACTTGACCGCTCTCTGCAAATGCGAAAGACCTCATCAAGAAGTCGAATGTGAGGCTTTGATCAGAGCCGACCACAGACCGCAGTTATAGGGGAAGTCGTAATTCCGTTTCTCGGCAGTTCATCTCCTTCCTCCTTTGCACCTCAAGCCCAATGCGTCAAGTTTTAATCCTGCCAAACACTGTTTCAACATAGCCTCGGATGTGGAACGAAGGGAAAGTAAGCAAACAAACACCTTCACTGGAAATCTTCAAGCCATCAACAACCATGGGCACACACCTACATTCAGGTCGTGTAAGTAGTCCACCGCATCCCGACAGAATGTTCAAAACCACCCATCAGGAAAAGCCAATCACTGCGAGTCGGCCACCTGCAGTTCCCCCTTCATTTTTATCCATCTTTCCACAGTTCTCCTTCGAGCATTCTTATCTCTTTTCTCAGTTCTAGCCGAGACACTTGCCTTTGGTTGCATACATGCAAACTCTCTGCGCTAATTTAATGAGCCTTCAGAAATCAGATGCCCGGCCTTTTATACACCTCCTGAAACACTTGTATGCACCAAGAACTGGCCTTCAGCATGCACCATTGGGAGTGAACTGAATGTCTTCCAGTGCTCCTTGTATCGTGCCGGCTCCTCCCAATGGAGAATTGTGTGCTCACCGACCTCCATTATTCGAAGAGTTCAGGCGCCCAATTCTAACGAGAATTTTCAATCCTCCGGTGGATACGATGCTTTGTGGTCACGTCTAGTTCTGCGCGACCATGACATAGTCCCAATGGGGAATGCACATTTTTCTCCCCTATACAAATCTTTGGATAGTAACGCTCTCATTTGAAACAAAGAAACATTCCTGGGACTTTGGTGCTTTTTTCTCACCCTCTTATTATGGCTGAATTAAAGTCGCAAAAGACCAACTGGCCACCGATGTTCCGTTTGAACCGACAGAACGGATTCTGAGCGACATTGTCAGTGCCTATGTGGCGAAAGGCGTGGATACGGTATATTGGCGCCACGAAATAGTGTAGTCCTTGCCAGACCAGTTCGTGGTTTAGCCTAATTATCAAAAATGTGTCACCAAATGAGCGGAAGGATTACCAAACCTCCACGTGGATGTACATCCAGGGTAAAATCTAAAGCGAGATAGCATTCCACAATGTCCGGACAATCAAAATCCCATACTATCAATTTCAATTTCATTTTTAACTCCAGGACTTGATGAAGACCTGAGCCTGTTGACGTCCTGATGCTTGACTGGTGTGGTCCGGAGATTGACCAGACTGCGTTATCTCACGATGTGAATGCTTTCGGTAGTGGTGTAAATGTAGAGATAAAAGAAACGTAACAACTCCAGGTTGCCCTGAACAGCAAGAGCAAATCATTTTTCGATTAGTTCAACGTGGGAAAAAGGTTGTTCCAACGTTTGTCTAGTTCTGTTTTGAATACGTCTACGCTGGAGGCCTCCACGATCTTTGCAGGTCATTTGTTCCACGAGTTGACTACCCGGTTAGTGAAAAAGTTAAACCTAACTGTCAATCGTGATCTTGTTTTTTTGATCATGAACCTATGTCCTCTTAAATCTCCCTCCTGACGTATCACAAACAAACATTCCAGAGGACTTGTGCCGGTGTGGTGGAAAATCTTGTACACTTCAATAAGGTCTCCTCTTACCCGCCGGCGTTCGAGCGAGAATAAGTTCAACGAGTTTAGTCGGTCTTGGTAACTTAGACCCTTCATACCCCATATCATACGTGTGGAGAGCTTTTGTACTTTCTTGAGGACAGCCATGTCTTTTTTAGGATACGGTGACCACGCCTGAGCACAATATTCCAGGTGGGGTCGAAATATGGCCGAGTATGGTGGAATGAATACTGTTGGACATGGGTTGGCGATCGCAGATTTTAGTCGGTATAATGCTCTCCGTGCTTTTGTCGCGGCTGCTGCACACTGGGCAGTTGGGGCAAACGTGATAGTGACCTGGTGCCTAAGTCTCTCGTTTGCTGTTTTGTTGCAAGTTCGACTGTCCGTCCATGTGCATCCCTTGTGTACTTAGGGGTCGACTGAGTAGCCTTAGCAAGGATATGACTTTTGAGGACATTCAGTGGTAAATCCCACTTTAATGTCCATTCACAGATCTTTAGAATATCCTCCTGCAAGACGCTCGAGTCCAACGCATCTCCCACCAGCTTTATGTCATCTGCATACAAATAACATGGACTGACCAGGTTGTCTGTCAAGTCATTTATGTATACCAGGAAGAGCAGAGGGGCGAGGATTGACCCCTGAGGTACTCCGCTTAACGGGGAACCCTCGTCTGACAGTACTCCTCTTACTCTCACCCTGCACGATCTTCCAGCTAGGAACGTCTGTATCCACCTGCAGATTCTAGGGGAAATCTCAGCTTCTCGTAGCTTCCAGCCCAAAAGCCTGTGGTTGACAGAGACGAAAGCTTTCTGGAAATCTAGGTAGCACACCTCGACCACTTCCCCCATATCCAGTTTCTCTGTGACAGTGTCTAAGAACATCAACAGATTGGTGAGACAAGATCTGCCTTTAAGAAAGCCATGTTGAGACGCTTTGAAGAATTTCTGTTCGCAGAGAAATCGACAGATCCTTTCACGTAATATGCGTTCGAAAATTTTGCTGACGACACTAGTTAGGCTTACTGGTCTGTAATTTCCGACCTCTGAACGGTTACCATCTTTGAAGATGGGAATTATAGTGGCTTGTTTCCAGTGCCTCACAACTACCCCTGTCCAAGTTGGACAATTCGCGCGATCTGTAAAATTCCGTCGCTGTTAAGGAAATAACTGAGTCCAGACGAGAGGATCGTCCGTTTCTCCAGAAAAATTGGGACCCTACTATCCTCCCTCATCACCGCAAGATTTTCTGCACATTTTTTGGAACCGTCTATGTCAAATGATGGCGAAATTCTTTGACTGTTCATTTTCTCCATCCTGAAAAATCTTTTCTCTGGCATGACCTTGAACATGAGGCCAACGTTAACGTCATGAAGCGAAAAATGATGTAACTACTCAGCATTTTTTATTGAACATTGAAAATTTTGAGAACTGTCGTTTTGGGAGCAAATGGGCCAAATGCTTCTTCATAAACCAGAATTTTCCTTTATTATTATGTCGGTTTTGTGAATTTATTCTCGTTATTGGTGTATTGTACAATTAACAATTATGTGTACGGTATGCGTTTCACGGTAAAATGTGTGTACTGACCACACTTACCTGAGCGTGTTTCTCACAGACTCGTTGAGAAATATACCATTACCATTGTTATTGTTATATCATTACTGGTTGTAAAAGCCATAAAAAAGAACAGTTGGTAACATAAACGGGGTCTAATCAACGGTTAGAAAAGCTACCGTGATTCGCTCCCTCCTAATTTTGACTCTGTGAGCCGGAACTATCCGGCGTTTCGTAAAATATTTCACAAGACGGGTGGTCTATCTGCACTGCGCAAATTGTGCACTGCCTAGCCTGTCCCATCTCTTTCGCGTGGACGACGTGGTCTCCCCGACGGTCATTCCCACGTGTCCGCGAAGCACGAACTTACAGGTGACCTGGAGTACCTGAACGCATCGCACACTGTTTGAAGTAGTTGTAAGCGAGAAATCCGCGTACGCCCCATGCTCGTACAAGAAAAGGTCCTACTGTGAGCTCGTGCCAACAAAATGTCTAGTTTAATTACATGCGTCGGTATAGGAAGAATAAGACTCCAGCTCTTTCTCTACGACCACCAGACGGGAGACTTCGTCCGACCAGCAGGTGGTTTCGGAGGTATCCACGGCGCACTATATAGCGATGTACAACGCTGAACCACTAAACTGACACCCCACTCTACCTCCGCAAAGATTTCGACAGTCGCTTATTGCATGTGACATTTCCGTACTAGACGCTGGGAACCTTCTATTCAAAGGTAACTCACATAGTTCGACGCATCAAGATAGAATCCGCCCTCGGATCCTCAAAGAAGTGGCAACCAGATGGACAGAACGCCCACACAAACTCCTTAAACAGACACTCCAGACAGGTATTCTCCCTACTGCATGGAAGGGAACAACGATCACGCCAAATTTTAAGCCATGAGGCCGACAATTTCCTACCCGTTACTGGCCAATCCGACTTCCCAGCACTCCACACAAGCTAGTGGAGCGTTTTCCGATACACTGCGTCCTGATGCAATTCCTGAGGAATAGTCTTTTCTATCCTAGACAACATGACTTCCCTTGCAACAAGTATGCTGACCCGACGGAGGTGCTCCTCCGTGTTTCACATAATCCCTTCAAAAATAAGCTGGAAGTTTATGACATCCAGGTAACGGTCTTTCGGTGGAATGCCTTTCTACTCAATGACAGAAAGGGGTAAAAGCTTACTCCCCTCCTGATTTCTCCGGGAAATTATGATAGGTAGGTACTCAATCCTCTTCTGTTTCTTACCAACCTCACGACGTCCTATACAACGTTGCCAACAACACTTATACAGGCTAACGATATAGAAATCCGGAATGGTGGTGATTCCAGTGCACTACAACTAGAAACTGTCGCGATTAAGCGGTGATCAAACGACTGCATGCCTATCTCTAAATGGCAGTAATTGTGTACATATATCACTCGGTGCATGTTCTGGCCATTCCCTCATGCTTCATGTTGTACTCAACACAGTAGACATCAGGAAAATCTATCTGGAGACATCCGAGTGTCTTTCGCACTACATCAAGAAATGGTCGTTGAAAAGGTACTCGCCACTCTCGGAACGATAAACGAACGTTTCCTAGCCTAGATAAAGAAAGCATTTCAAACGTTCTGTGGGGTTTATATGCAACGCCTATCAAGAAGGACATATTCATCGTTGGGCGTGTTTAGAAGGTGGTCACCAAGCTGAACACTGGTCTGCAGCATAACCCAGGAGGCGTGACTCAAAAGTTTTGATCCGTTCTTGTACACCTCTCTAGCACAAAACTCACTGAATAGTTCTTTGTTATACGGAGTGATAGCGGTCTATAAGGTCATTACAAAACGTTTTATAAGGTCCGTTCTCAAACCTCCGCCAGGCAGTAACTATTTTTTAAAAGGATTATCAATCACTGGAACTATCTTCCATCCAAGATCATTAGTTGCGCCTCCAGCGATCGTTTTAAAATGCCGTTTGATTCGCATTTGGATAAGACCTTGCTAGATTTGTAACCTTATTATGTCCTTGGTACATCTTATAGCCACCGAGAGCGGTGCCACACTCTGATTTCAACAACTGTTTTCCACATCAGCGGACGCCAGCTAGATATTGTAACAGATAAACTGACTGGAACCGGGCGACTTCGGCCTCCATCGTTCTACTCGCACAATAGTTGCTGAATTCGTTAAAATTGTGGTAGGTTAAACATTAATCAGAAACAATTCTGACAATTGAAGGTGAACCTCGCTGCCCAGAGCCTTAACGGAGTCATTCAAGTGAACACACATTGTGTAATCCTAATTTTGAGTCAAGTTTCGAGTTGCCTGCGACAGGAGATTGAGCTGTGTGCAAATGGTTACTTCCAAGGCCACTGTCTTAAGTTAGAGTGGACAAGAATTGCTACGCCGATCACGGCTACCTCCTTGGCATGCGTAGCAAACAGTAGTTGGAATGTGGTTGCACAATGTGTAATTTACCCCGATATTGTGGCAGGGTCCGAAAAGATGTTGAATGGGTGGTGGTCATCTTCCTTCCCTGACCTATTTTCGGATGCTTGCCTGAACGAGCTCCTCCATTATTACGCTCCTCAAACATTTTGGTCAGCCAGCCTTTTATCTCTACTTGTAGTTATCGCTACCCCGTTTCTACTCTTTGATTTATCCCGTCGACAAAGTTAGCGTTGTTGTCTGAATGTATAATTCCTTTGGAACTGTTAGGCGAATAACCAACAAACTAACAATTGTGGTAGCTTAATGCACCTTTACATTGCCTTTTCGTTCGCATTGTGGCTCATTATTTCTGCTTCACTTACCGTGGAACGATCAGTATTTCTCATCCGGGTGTTCATCATCCAGCCCATTTTCAAACGGTGACCATTCCATCAGGACGCGTTTGTTGTTCCAGTCAAGTCGCGTAATCAAGCATACAATTGGAATTATTGTAGTCACGAATGCTTCCAACCACCCTATCGGTGCCGTCATTTCATACATCCTTCCAGACGGTACAAAAAACGCAACTACTTCCATGTTGTATCTTTTTACTGCCAACATCACATGTCCACCAGAAAGGGATTTCGGGTTCTTTGGATGATAGAAAGAGCATCTCCCTGCATAGGCAGGCTTGTCATTCAATCGCTCCAGGCTTCTACATAAGATCACTGGTCCAGTGACCTAATCAAATAGTATACACCGGTTTGAAGAAAGATGTACTCGCCATCCAGCGTGTCCAATGAGTGGCCGGTTTGTGGCATTTCCCCTACGAGTCTTGCCGTTGGATTTTTGCCATTTATATACTTGAAGTTTGGAGACTCTTGGGCGACATAATCCTCACATATTTTCTTTAGCGCTTAACTCGCGTAGCAACAATTTACCTCAGTAGCCGATAACAGAAGCCCTGTAAACGCTAATTCCCAATTTTATTTAGGCTACGGTTCTTTTATTATAGGGTTACCAAATATTAGACCAACCTTCTAATGGTGATTATTAGCTGCACTTCTGGGGACCGTTTCAAAGCGCCATTAGATTCCCACTTACTTAAGGAATTGTAGGATTAGCAGTTTGCTCTTTTCTGTTAAATTGTTATTTTGCTGTTCTTGGCACTTTCTGTGATTCCCAAGAGCGTTGCTAGGTTCTGTTTTCAATAACTGTCTTTCACGTCACCGGAAAACCGCTTGACGTCAACAGGGACGAACTGGCTGGATCCGGGTGACTTGGGCCTCCAACCTTGGGACCGCGAACAAATGGCCAAAATTGGTGAAGCGTTTTTTCACAACCCGCGTCTAAAATACTATTCCTCCTGGCCGTCACACCCAGTCGCTAAATCTTAGTTACCTTTTCACACACGCTGGTCGATATCTGTCGATCGCATCCTCTCCAGCCCTGTAAGTACAACTTTCTTATGGCTCACCGTGAAACTGTCACCATCTGATCAGTTTGCCTGAAGGTCTGTTATTTAAACACACTTGAGGCCGACCCGATGATGCTTCGTCGGATCATCCTTGCCTGTCAGCCGTTTATGCTTGCATTTGTCGTGTATTCTGGTCCCGTCATGTCCTACTGCTGCCAATTACTTTACTATGTCTCTCGAAGATGATCAAAGTTAAGTTCGTTTCCGTATGTAATCAGAATAGTTATATCAATAGTGTCACGTTTCCAGCGATCTGACTTGGTGTTGATAACTCGCGTCTTATGTTATACGCGCGTTGCTTTACTTTTATCAGAAGAGCGTACATAGTCTAAAATATCAACATTAAAATAACTAAAATCGTTCAACTCATTGTCGCTGGAACGGCGGAAGTTACGAGTGGACCTTACTCAAATGTATAGGGCTACCCACCATGTTGGAACAAGTCCACTAGCATGTTTGTGTATGACGTGACAGGACCAACAGTTAACAGGTCGCGGATTGACAATTGGAAAAACAAGCTCAAGACTGATTATCCTCTTTCAACTTCCATCAACCGGCAGTGAACGCAGTGGTTCATTAGGTGATGTACGGAAGTAGAAAGCCACCGTTTTTGAAAGCTCCGTTTCTCCAGGCGAGGAATACCTGCACCAGAAAAACAGTTGCACGTCGCAAATTTTCTTGGTTTTATCAGACGGCCAAAATGCTGAATCAGTAGATCAACGAATAAACCAAAAATCTACGCCTACTGTTATAAAACCGGCAATTATATAGCTTTATGAACGTACATAATCAGTTGTGAGCTATTCCACAGACAAACATATAAAGAATGCTGGTGCTCGGATTAAGGGGTAAAGAAGCGATCCAGGCGGAATTTGAACGCAATAACTGTCGTGGCACTCAAGACATATTCTCGCAAGGAGTTCTGGGCTTTACAGACCCGAACAGGAAAACACCGTACATCAGCTCATTTCTGCGTTATACTGAACTTTTGCTTTCACGAAATGCCCCCTGAGTGAGCCGGTATCCGCATAAATGATCAGGGGTGTACACGGATGGTTAGGAACCCTCACACTCATGAAAGTCAATATGAGATTACCTCTCTGCCTGTGGTATTTCAGGGGAAGAGGTTTAGCTCGTGAAGCCGCTCAATGCAAGGTTTTTCACTCAACCTACCAGCTGTCTTCGTCGCGAGCCTGTGGAAAGCTGCCAAAATAAGTTTGTCCTTTTATAAGTGAGAAAGCCAAACAAGCGTCTCGTGTTAGAGGTGAGGACGAATAAAGTTGTTGTACGAGCGATTCAAACGTGATTGCTCGAATTTGCCTAGCAAACGATTCTGAAGCGCTAGTACGTTATTGGCTCTCTTGGCGATGGCCTCAGTATTAGAAGAACTTGAGAGGTTGTGTGCCAAAGCAGCGCCAAGGTCTTTTCTCTGACCCTGACCTGAGGCGGTACTCCATGAAAGGAGTAAGAGAAACTGTGCTCATGCCTGATATGCATGACTTTGCATATGTTGGTATTGAACCGGAGGGAGTTTGATTCAGACCATCCATGAAGCGCACTAATATCAGCCTGCGGAGCGCTCGCATCAGAGCTGTTACGCAAAATACGCCAGATTTTGATACCACTGGCAAGCAGTAGCAGTGGAGACGAGACTACAGATGGCAGATCATTGATGAAGATAGAAAAGAGTAGTGGCCCTAGAATGGAGCCTTGTGCGACTCCACTGGGGCTGAGTTTGGCAGAAGGTACAGAGGAACTCACCCGCACACGATAGAAACGGTTTGATAAATGAGA
>LUCH01007581.1:13444-24777 GCA_013368495.1 Paragonimus heterotremus | reverse complement strand
ATTCAACATCATCTGGCCTTGCGTGCTGAGATCCAAAAATTTGAACTGTCATTCCAATGTCATCAGGCAGCCACTGTCTGTGGTTGGCAGTATTTGACTAATCGCAGTTCACAAGCGTGACGACTCTATTTTCACTTTAGTTTATGCTGAGTTTCCGCTGATTGTATTTATCGTGCTAGTGATCAGTCCGGCTCTCTGTCTAGGTGTTGGCTTGGCATTTGCCTGTAAAACAGAAGTTTCATGTAAAGGCTTTTCAAGCCAGTGCTTAAACCACAGCTAGGCGCTCATAAATCTTTGGAACTGCCGACTATGCCTAAATATACTAACGATTGAGTTAGATCAATACCACGTTATTTTGCTGTTCTCACCCTTCGTTTATTGACCTCGGAGAGTTTTCGAGAATGGCGATCGGTGGGGCGTGTTAAGGAATGTTTCTCATCAGGTAAATCGTAGGGGTAAATTGATACCAGGCTTCAAATTGTAGCCTCCCTATTAATTAATGTCAACTATGTAAGAGCTACGAGTGCCATTTGTACTTTTTTGTCTCCTACTTTTGCACGTAGTTCAACATTTGTTTGAACAAGAAGAGATATCGATAATTACTCCGCACACTCGAACGTACGACCACACTGTATGCTCGCTTGTTGCTTCGCCTTGTTATCGTTTCATCTCAGTATTCCCCTGCCCTCGTGTTGACCTCGCAGTTCGACAATATACCCTTCGTCTGCTCGTTGCGTTATTCTCAACCGGTCGTCTTCGTTCAGCTGGACACTACAAACTCGTGGGCCCGCGTATGTCGTATATTTTAATGTGTATTCGAGGTTGGTATATTTTAGCCCCTCGTATTACTTCTCAATTGTGTATTGGATACAAGTATACATCAGTTTAAACTTCCCACTTCGTTCGCGTCCACTCAATGACCATGAAGACTAAGATGACTAAGATTGAGTTTTCCTCTTCCGTATCCAACGGTTCCACAGACAATCTGTTAACCATACCAAACGCCGAAATAGCAGTGCTGCACAAACTACTTGAACTTCGCGAACACAACCCTTTGGAGCCAAGAGCCGAAATGGTTCAGATGTGACGTGAGCTGGCGAACATTTGGGCCAGCATTCAGCGTATTACGTCACCATCGAAAATTCCTCCGACGCGTGCTGGATCAACACCTGAACTAAGGTCAAACGATTTTTGTTGGTACCATAAAACGCATGCCGACCACCATTTGGCCGTTGTGGTATCGAACGTTCAAACTTGCGGGCCGGCGAGTTTTAGCGACGACAACCGCAGGCCACTCAAACAACAGTCCCCCTCTCTTTCTAAACAATTTAACCTCTAGAATGCACTTCTTAATCGATACAGAAGCGGAGGTTCGTGCCATCTCGCATTGGGTAACGGATGCACGGTCAGAATCGGGCATCACACCCCGAGCAGCAAACCTTACGCCCATCAAAACTTTCGACCGTCGACTGTTGAGTCTTAACTTTCGACTTCAACGCGATTTTTGCTGAGTTCTCCTGATAGCTGATATAACTTTCTCTATTATTGGTATCAATTTCCCCCGACATTTCGACTTGCTGGTCGATGCACGTCAATCGCGCCTGATAAATACTTCGACAAGACTCAATTTTTGAGGTTAGCCGTCGCATACGGCTGTGCTCAGCCTAATGTTAGCCAATCCCGTAGCTGGCGATCCTTATGGAGCACTTTTATCCGAATTCCCTCAGCCGGTCCGCCTCAATAACGAACTCCCGGAAGTGACAAACGACGTCGCGCACCACATTGTCACACGACGGTTTCAAGTTCGAACTGGTTCACATCCGAAAAGCTCAAAATTGTCCGAGCAGAGTTGGAGCATATACACTTCATCTTGGCATTACCCGTCCGTCTAATAGTCCATGGGCTCCGCCGTTGCACATGGTGCCTAAAATGACCGATAACTACCGGCGCCCATGTGGCGACTATCGAGCATTGAACAACACGGCTACTCCCAATAGGTACCCAGTTCATCATATTCAAGACTTGACAGCAAACGTATCAGAACCGCAGATATTTACAAAAATAGACCTAGCTCGTGTTTATAACCAGATTCCTGTAGCCACCAAAGACATCGCGAAGACAGCAGCCATAATGCCGTTGGGACTTTTCGGGTTTTTACATATGCCGTTTGGTCTGAACAACGTTGTCCAGACTTTCCAACGTTTCATTCGCGACGTGTGTCGTGGACTGGACGGTGTTTCTCTGTACTTGGATTATATCTTCGTCGCCAGCTCCTCAAAGGAGAAATATTGCGCGCACTCGCCGCATCGTGAAGTGACTATGCACCTAGCTAGGTGCTCGTTTGGGGTGCCGAGCGTAACCTTTCTGGGTCACAGTATACCCAAGAGCCGGATTGAATATCTCCCCGATAAAGTGCAAGCAATAGTGAACTACCCGGGGCCCACATTATTCAAACAACTTCGCCGTCTTGATGGTCGGGTAAATTTTTATCGTCGTTTCATCCCTAACTGTGCACATTCAATGCAACCGTTCAATGACCTGCTCAGTGGCAAGGTTTGCTCACTTTTGCTTGCAACGGCCACAACCAAGGCCTCCGTTAATTCGGGAAAAGCTATCGCAAATATAGCGTCGTCCTCACACCATCACCCGTCCGCTCCTTTAGCGTTAACTCTGGATGCATCAGACGTGGCTGTAGGACCAGTCCTGCAACTGCAGCTCGGTGACGACTGGTGCCCATTAGCTTTTTTCTCTAATTGTTTACAACCAACTAAGTAGCGGTATATTCATACCTTAAAGGAGCTGTTGGCGGTATATCTAGGCATCCGCCGTTCCCAACATGTTCTTGAAGGCAGAGGCTTCATCGTCTTTACAGACCATAAGCCGCCAACGTGCGCTCTGCGCTCAACAGCCGACAGGTACTCCCCTAGGGAGACCCGAAACTTGGATTCTATCGCTTAGTTCACGGGCGATATCTGTCACATTTCAGGTGTTAGGAACCCATTCGCCAAAACTCCCTCGCGCATCAATGCTACACTGTGCGCGGCAGACAGCTCAGTAGATCTGGCAGCGATCGCAGCTGCACAAGACAACGATAAGGAGATAGAACAACTCTGTCGGTCGAGTTCCCTTAAGCTAGAAAGTCTTCCCTCGAGTTCATCCGAAGGGATGATTAGACCTAACACTTCACAAGGCATCCCCAACCCCGGTTGTTTCAATGGCTTTCCGCCGCCAAATTTTTGACACGTTGCACAACATGTCGCACCCAGGCATATGCTCAACAGTCAAAATGGTCATCGAGCACTTTGACGAATTGTCAACCGCGGCTTCTGCATATGGGCCAAAGCGGGCATACAGTGCTAACGGCCTCAAATTAATCGTCACACGCGTACCCCAGTAGGGAATTTTGCAACCACCGATGAGCGTTTCTACCACGTGCAGGTTGACCTAGTCGGACTTTCCCGTCCTTAAATGGGTGTACGTATATCTTGACATTTGTAGACAGATTTACACGTTGGCCGGAAGCTAATTGCAAATTGCTCGTCGGAGACTGTCGTACGAGCAGTCCTGGAACGCTGGGTTGCCCAGTTTGGTTGCCCCGTTTGGTTACCCCGCCGTAGTGACCACCAATCGCGGGCCCTATTTTGACTTAACATTCACATCATTTCTCAACACACTAGGCTGTAATCAAATTCTCTCCGGAAAATCCGGGGTAATCGTTTGCCACGTACGGTACTGAACTGCGGGTGGCATCATCTTTATCCCCTAGGGTGCACCTCGGATCCTTTAACGGAGAGCACTAGTTTCCCGCCTGTCTTAAATTACACTGGGAGGCAGTTCTATGAGTGGATTTCCCGGGCCGTTTCAGAGGTGTACTCAATATAAAAGACAGTCAAGTGACCATTGTGTTTTGTGCAGTAAATCTAGAAAGAGGTCGACCGACTGAAGACTGTTCGACCGTTGATTCAGAAACGAAAACATCTTTTTAAATTGTACTCAACCCGCTCCGTTCACATAAACCTTATCAGCGACGCCAACACAGCCGGTTCACATGTGTAAAGTTAGAAGTGTTTTTACTCTGGGCTATGACGCGCCTGACCGCACCAGCATAGTCCAACATGAAATAGACACGTCAACCCATCGGCCAACGAGACAGGCACCACAAAGGCTCCCCGCGCATTACAAACAACATATGGATACGTTAATCACGGATGTTGGAGAATGCCTTATCCGCCCGTCTTTTTCACAGTGGTCGTCTCCAGTTGTTCTTGTAAAGAGAGGAAGGAACCCTGAGGTTGTGTGTTGACCACTGCAAACTGAATTAGGTTACGGCTAAGGAATGGTTTTCTATACCACGCACGGATTCTACTCTAGATGCTCTCCACGGTGTTCAATGGTTTCCGGCATTGGATTTAGCCTCCAGTTACTGGCAAGTAGAAGTGAGGCCCTCAGGTCGAGGAAAGACCGCGTTTGTAGTATTGTCAGAACTCTACGAGTTCAAAGCAATGCCTTCCGGTCTGGCAAATGCACAGGCAACGTTCGAGCACCCAATGCAAAAGGCGCCAGAAAGGCTAGTGCCTAACCGATCTCTTATCTACCTCAACGATATTATGGTGTATGGTGTTCGAACTGGTCCAAAATATTAACACCTAGTCTGTAGTCACTATCGAATACCGATTGACAGTGAAAAGCAAGGACTCAGCGCGTTGGCCCTTGTGTATATTTCTCAACCCTGGAAAAGAGAGTGTACATAGATGTACGTCAAGTTAGAGGGACACGCAGCGAGTTGTGATTGTAGCCCTGGGACGAATATTACAAATGAAATAGCTTGACCTTAATGAAAGTGGGCAAAAAGCCAGAATAATCAAAACTGTACATGTGAACGTGACAATAAAAATATTATTTAGTATAGTCGCTACAATGGTCGAACCGTGACTGATCACAGTGATAATCTCCGTGATGTACCGGATTGGCTGCGGTCGACTGGCCCGAAGTTTAAGGGATCAAAGTACCATTTTCCACTAGGTAATATCACTTTCTTAGGATATGTTATAGCTGCTGATGGCAATAAATCCGATCAAAAGTGAAAAATCAGGGATTGGCTACGACCGTAAACGGTCGAAAATGTTCGTAGCTTCCTTGGGCTCGCATCATGCTGTACGGAGTTCATGCAGAGATTTGCGAAGATCACAACACCTTTATACTGGAAAATGTAGCCCAGTTATATGATATGACGAATACAGTGCACCGTTCTAAACACTGAAAGAGGATTGGCGTCACCACCAATATTGGTCTTCTTGGACGTTGCCGACAAAGCGAGAAAGTGTGTACTCGTTACTGATGCAAGCAATGTTTCTACTGGAGCATTGCTATCCCAGGAAACACCAGAAGGTAAGGTCGTAGTCGCTTACGCCAGCCGTTCTCTAGGCAAATACGAAAGAAATAGCACCACCCGTCGAGAACTACTGGCAGCAATCTATTTCCTAGGGTATTTCCAACTGCATATGCGGGCTAACCTTTCAAATTACATGCGGATCACCAGTCACTGTAGTGGCTTTGAAATTTCCGTGACCCGGAAGGTCAAGCTACACGTTGGCAAAAGAGATTATGAGAGTATGATTTTGTTTACGAGCACCGATGTGGATCACGACATGGAAATGCTCATGTTCCGTCGAGAGTCGCCATTTTCGATGAGGTAACCACAATCCTGGTATGTGATGCTGACACACCTTGGGCCGAAGATCAGTCGAATGAGTCGAATATAACGAATATTCAAAAACGTCAGGCCGATCGTTCGTCTAAGTCATCCTCCATAGAGATGCAACAGGAGGCATTTGAGGAACGAGCATTATGGGGTTATTGGAAGGATTTAAAACTGATCGATGGGTTCTTATATCGTATGGATCAGTTTGGCCCCAAAGTCGAGAGCGGCTGCGGTGCTGCACGAAGTACTCACCTACTTGGTCGAGTGGGTCAATTAACAACAGAGGCTGCGACCCTCCGGCGCTACTGATGGCCAGGAATCTATGCTGACGTGGTAATGCGGTGCTTGTGAGAGTTGTTCTGGTGTCAAAAACCACACCAAATCTTCCAGCCCCACTAGAACCCGTAATAACGGAAAACCCCGTACAACGCGTAGGCGTGGATATTACGGTCCTCTGCCAGTAACCAGGAGAGGGAATCGCTAAATCTTGGTTCTGGCGGACCACTGCACGGGGTGGTCTGATGTAGTCCCTATCGAGCGACAAGTGGCTTGCACTGTGACTGATGCGACTGTCAGTAAATAAATTTCTCAATATAGTGCATCCATTATGCTTCACTCAGACCAAGGTGCAGGGTTCGAAAGTCAACCGCTGAAGGAGGCATCCCGTTTGTTAGCGATTAAGAAAACGCCTACTACTCCACACTACCCAGAATGTAATAGATTGGTAGAACGAAATAACCGGATAATTGAGGTTTTACTTCAATCATTCCTCGAGCGACTTCAAGCTGTCAGATGGGATGTGCTTTTGCTGCGTTGTATGTTGG
Organism: Paragonimus heterotremus; assembly: GCA_013368495.1. NCBI lineage: Eukaryota > Metazoa > Platyhelminthes > Trematoda > Plagiorchiida > Troglotrematidae > Paragonimus > Paragonimus heterotremus. The sequence continues at coordinate 18,252 of LUCH01007581.1, read as the reverse complement.
CCTACTTGGCATCAGTTCACACAGCGGCTCGTTATACCCCGGCTTGCTTAACGTTCATCCGCGAACTCAGACTCCCATTTGAACTTTTATTTTCTATCGTGTCGTTGGAAGTTCCGTCAATGACTGATTATTATTTACGGACAGCATCATGGCTCAGCGCCGCAAAAGGAACAGTATGACCAATACATTAGTGGCCCAGTACATCCACCCGGCCGTCGTGTGTGGTTGCGTCGTCCAAAGGCGGGTGCCGATAAGCTGGCTAAACTTCATCGCTTGTGACAGGGACTGTATGAAGTGTTTTTTGTACGCTTGCCAACAATTTACGTCATTCAAGATCCTCAATCTCCTCTGTTAGATATGTTAACCATGCGCTATAATCAACTCAACCAGGCATTTTTCGCTAACTACTGTGAACCCTGTGACATAACTATGCCCCCTGAATGTAATTAAATCGTCGAACAGACAGTGGAAATCTCACCCTAAGATGGGCCAGCATTTATGAATGAAAGCGCTGAGGATAGTACTCATGCACAGAGGGCGGTGTAAAGAAGCAGAAACTGTCGATCGTTTTGGAATGAGTACTGCGTATCTTCATTCGTTTCTTGCTTTCACAGATGACGACACGCCGACAGAAGATGAACGTTCAATAAAAACATCCCGGATGTTTTAAATGCACCTTATTGTCCTGATCCGATAGGTGTACACAATTGTTCCGTGATTCATGCCGCAGTGCATGTGCTGGCCATCGTTCGCACCGTTCTGATATCCCGTAGGTTGAGTGTATCACTTGTGGTATGTGAATTCTCCTTGAATTCTGGCCACTCATCATTGTGCCTTGTACGTTGCAGCTGTTGAGTATCTCCGCTAGGGATCATCAGTGTTTCATCACAAAAGTATTACAGTGTTAATCTTCGTAAGATAGGCTCGCGGTCACTAATAAGAAGATTCCCACTGTAAGTAAAAGAAAGATCAAAGAGGAGGGAATAAATAAAGGCAGAGAACGTGGTCACCGACCTTTCACAAAACATGGCAGTCGTCGAACGCTCAACGCAAGCAGCTACTTTAACACCGGTGCCCCAAACCAACATGGTTTCCCAACACCCGTATAGTTGCGGTTTGAGTGTGTGTCGTGAATTGATTCCCTTGCACCTAAGTTCCACTCGCTGATGACGCCACTATCGCGCACTCCTTCGAGCAGGCATTTAAACTGTAGGTTCGTCCTAATCGTTCCATTTTGTCTGTTCATAAGTACACCTGGCGGACGTGGTTGTCGGCACCTTCCGCTACTTTACTTCTCACGGCCTAGGGCCGTACGTCTACTGGCCACCAAACTCCACGCAAACAGAACAATACTTGAAACGTATTAACTATGTTACCGCATGGTGTAGGGTATACCAATGTAAATAATGTGAAACAAGTTCCACGTATCACTATGCGCTACTGAAGCTAACTACTGCCAGCACCTTCCTTAATTCCAATTCACTAGCTTGAAGCTGTTTGGGCAGCTTATCGAGTAGTCACGAAATCTCAAGTCCCCACAGATTGGTCGTGCTATTCAATTACGTGTGTATTTCTTGGGACCAACTGTCGGAGGTTTCACGCGAAGCTACGCCGGCCGGGTTTAACTCGGATGGAGCGTGTTACAATTAACAGCCCTGGAGATACTCGTGAACTAATTGAACGCGGTGGACTATGAATGTAACAAACCGACAGGATGTTTTCCAAGTACTCTAACACGACGACCGAGTCTGTCCAAAGTGTGGTGCTGTTGAAAGTTAGCTGGAGTTTATTCTTTAGGAACCTCATTAATTTGATGGCCAGTGTCGCGGCCGTAAGTTCTAACCTCGGGATAGACAAGGACTGTAAGAGTGCAAGCCAGATTGCTCTGTCAGAAAGCAGCAAAAAATGCTGCTATCACATGAAATGTCCTGGAGATGGCTGACAGCTACAAAACTCGTCTCGGTGGCAGCATAAAGCGTGTCACTCCGAGTGCGTTAGCGTATTCCCATTGAGCCTGACACAACGTGGTACAGCAACTGAGTCTGTCGCCACTACGCCCCCTGACCACCTTCCCCACTCTCCTGGGTGATTTATCCCGATGCTAGTTCTGAGGTTCGTACACCCAAGATTTCCCCAGCCTTATATTAACGCGGAACAGAAGTCACAGTGAGACGGTGAATCTGCAAGCAAACTTTGTTTTATTTACTCACCGTTCACAAGCGGCCTTTAGCGCAACGATTAGGGGCGTTAGGGAACTGGACATGAGAGAAACTCCAGCGCAACTGCACGGCAGCCGCCAGAGAGGTCGAATGTCGACGGAAATCTCGGTCGACCTTCAGAATTCAAACAAGCGTTATAATGTTTGAGCGGCGTCTCCAACGGTAGTAGCTAAACCACTGTTATTCTAGTCAATGTAGCCTACAATAGTAAAGATTGCGCGGATTCATTATACGGCTACGAGTAAAGCTGCGATACCTACGCCAACACATTAACTTTGATGCTTGTGGTTCGTAGTAAATTTACGTTCACGAGGTAATGTGGGAAGGCGCGATGGTACTGGCAAAGAAACTCTCACGTCGCAGGGAGTTTACGATTTTGGGGATGTCGAAGGTGATCTCACTACAACTTTTTGTCCAAGAGCGAGTCCCATCCGGTATGGGGTAGCTTTCGCCCGGAGAGATCAATTGGAGTCGTAGGCCGACGCCCTGTCGGCCAAAAACCCTTGCGAATGGATGGCTTCTCCGGTAAAGTCACGCGAAGTCTGAGACATTCTTTTACTACGTGTCATTAGCCCCAAGGAGCGTTCCGATAGCTGTGATCACCTACGTCCAGTGTTGTTCATACCCGTCTTTTTGTTCGGTAGTATATTCGCCAGCGCCTCGGCCATGTTAGACGTCCATTCCGCCAGGTTAAGTCCACTTAAGTCCAGCATTCCGCGTAAGTAAGACGCTAGACGTCTGGCATCCTCAAGTCTATTCACTGATAAAAGCAGTCACCGACGTGAAAATGTTTGCCTACAAGTTGACTGGCCAGCTTGTTAAATCCATGCCCATTATCGATTGCAGTCTTCCTGAACGCATATGACGCGCAACATGGTGAAGAAGTAGCCCCCATGGATGCATCATAACGACACAGGCGTCCAGTGAGCCAGACATTAATTCATCGTTCCATTGAGGGAGGTTCGATGCCCACCTGCCTTTTCCAGGAACCTTCACCTGCAAAAACATTTCTCCCGTCTGAGGACAGGTCTGTTAAATACATCCACTAGGTTCTTCATCAGAACTGGCCCTTGCAGAAGACCTTATTTAAAGATATGTTTGTCAAGACCCCACCTGATAGTGAAAAGACAAGAACAAACGCAAGACCGCGAACAGTATCTCTGTCACGAACGAACGCAGCGATATTCCCAGTGGACACGCCGACTCTGGCCCGGCGTCGGTACGGCTCTGACACGAGTGGGCTAGGAGTCGGATCCCAGAAGGCGTGCAACAAAATCCAGGGGCGATCCGAATCTGGCCAGAGTCGGATCGGAGTGGGCCAGAGCGGGATTCCAGTGGGCCAGAGTAGGATCCGAGTAGGCCAACTGCGCTAAAGGCACCCTCCTTACATTCCTAGTTATTCGCTTCAACAACTGAAGTAGTTCGAAACCTATGTCATACCTATGTCGTACGACCTAGTGACACTATTCCGTAAGTTTCACCGAATCCTCTTCTTAGCGATCGATCTTATCTGGCAACAAGGTGTCAAGCCAATTTAACGGGATCACTTTTGTGATGAACCGTTTACTATGACCACCTTCAAATTATCTAACGCGGACCGATATGGAGGTGGACAATGGACGCATCCTACAACTCTCCAAATTGCTCCTACGACGGACATACTGTAGTAGACATCAACTACGTGACCGCTGAACACGCAGAAATTAACCGCAAAACGAAAAGCGCCGTAATAAAAAAGTACATATATATTTCATTGGAAGAAATTGATAGAGTCCGAGAAGTTAAGGCAATCAGAAACAAGTCTCGTTGAAGTAGAAGGCATCCTCAAATCCAGCAAGCCGTACGCGAAATGCGAATGGAACAAAATCTAAAAAAACAACTACAAATGGGAACAACAGGTTATGGATAAAAAAACAATTGGGAAAAACAAGAAACCAATATGTAAATTTCACAGAAAATATTTTCCGGGAGGGAGTGAACCAACATGGAAACACGTACCAAGAATCAACGAGACTTGTAACAGACATGGCTCCACTACATCAGAAATAAACGTTATGTGAAACACGTATTATAAACCCCTACGGGGTGCCTCATTTTGATATAATTATTAGTGGTTATCCAAAGCTACTTGGTCAACCTGGATAAAAGAAGGTACGTCATACGAATTCAACGGCGCTTTTGTGTGGTGGTTTAACTGCAACCAACCTCAACGATGCGTCTACGATAGGCCGAACCTGTTCATGTTTTCGTTTGGCTTACTCCTCCAGGCTGTTTTTGTGTCTTCCAGCTCCGGGTCGCCATTTTAATTAAATAACCTTCTCAAATCTATATGTTCTTACCTGTTTGCGATTGGTTTCTGAGTATCGGCATTTTGATCTCCTACCGCCTCTGTCTTTGGCTACTTAAAACTACCTCATGATGAAATATTCCACATTTCCCTCGCTCTCTTGGGGGTAGTTTCGATAAGATAAAACGGCATCAGTTAAAGTATCAGAACGAAAACGTATTACTTAAAATTGCTTGGGAAATGTTAGTGTCCATTAAGCGAAAGTTTCCGTTCTTCCCCAGCCAGTTTATCTTCATCGCCAA